>JAOTQJ010050936.1:0-14464 GCA_025642045.1 Solanum sejunctum
GTAAACTAAAGTGTGGTCATGTCTCGTACATTAGGCACCGTGGCCCCAATGGCCTAGATATACGTATCTCCTTTTAGCTTGTTATAACCATTTATCTCTCTATAAGCATGCCAAACATAAAAGGTTAATGATAATATGTATACAAGCGAATAGATATAGATTGGTTCTCCCAAGCCTTATCGGCAAGGGTGCCAGTCCGCCCTAATGACAACTTGGGGCGTGACATCAATTCACATTCTAAGAGAATCATCCTTCTTCTTCATGAACAACACTGGTGCACCCCTAGATGATTTTCTAGGTCTTATGAAACCTTTTTTCAACACATCCCTCAATTTCTCCTTTAACTCCTTCAATTCCACCTGGGCCATATGTTAAGGGAGAATAGAAATGGGTTAAGTATAGGGGAGGAAGTCTATACCATAATCTATTTCTCTTTCGGGTGGGACATCGAGAAACTCATCGGGAAAGACATCAAGAAACTCATTAACCACCATAACCGACTTAATAGGAAGGACTTTGGACTCAAAAACCCTAACCCTCACAAGATGATAAAGATAATCCTCAAAAATCAACTTTTGGGCTTTAAGACAAGAAATAAATCTACCCTTGACCACCACATCACGACTTTCCCACTCAAGGATAGGCTCATTAGAGAATTGGAATTTAACCCAATGGGTTCTACTAATAGTAGAAGCATATTATGCACGCAACCAATCCAACCCCAAGAATAACATCAAAATCCACCATGTCTAATTCAACAAAATCACAAGGAAAGACTTTATGCATTATGAACACGAGACAATTTCTATAGACTCTTTTAGTAATAATGGACTCACCAATGGGGGTAGACACTTCATAAGGTTCACGCAATAATTTGGGACTAACATGAAGCTTTTTGGCAACAAAAGGAGTAATAAAACAAAGAGGGGCACCCAGGTCTATCAATGCATACAAATCAAATTCAAAAAACCTTTAACATACCTATGAAGCACCATGCTAAGTCTAGTGAGCCCTAGATAGTTATGGTTGGGAAAGTCAATAGTCATCCTCATAATCCCTAGCAACCCCTAGACAATGTCCTGACTTATAATCCTTCGCATCACACTTGAAACATACATTCGAACGGTCCAAACAATCTCCCAGATGATAGTTTCGACACTTGTGGCACTAAGGAAAAGCTTGCAAACCAACTCTCTTTACTTTCCTTTGAGCATTTGGACAATCAACACTCTTGTCGCCCATCTTACTACACCAAAAACATGCACTCGCATTCCTCCAACATGTGCCACCATGATTCCTCCCACACTTTGGGCACCTAGGTTGGGTCACTGTATAATTACCACCGAGCTTAGCATATGGAAGCCTACTTTCAAATTAAGTCCTTCTTTTCCCTTCCCTTGAGGCTGCTACAAAATTCCTCATCTTATGCCAACACCGCCACACTTGAAAAAATCTTTAGTGCCTACCAAACACCTTCCTTGATGTTTCTTGCCACACCCTTGATAAGTAAAGGGACCCTTTTGTTCTTGTACTTGGGAACTAATAGACTAGTACAAGATGAGGTACCACCTACTCGAGATCTCCTAGCATCCTTTTCCTTCCTCCTCCCCTGAAGTTTTGGGAGCACCCACTTATTAATTTAGCTGAGCAGTTATAACCTTGGACAATAGCCATAGAGTATTATGAATCTCCGCATTTGAAATATCACCGTTGGTAAGTTGACCCTCAAGTGAGAGATGGTCACTATCCTGTCCACCATTCTAAATGACTTGAGATATATTCTGAAACATATTGGTTAGGAATCAGTAATAAGCCTTAGAGGACATAGCTCTATGGCACGATATAAACCATGACGAGGTGATACATTTCCTAAAAATGTCTCCTAGCCTCCCATTTATAGTTCTGGCGCACTTCACAACCATGAATAAGATTCTAATTGATGTAGTGTGTTGGATTCCAAGGACCATTAACAACCTCGTGCTCTGATATCAAGTTTGTCATGACCCAAATCTAGGTCCTAAATATGATACGGTGAATGGAAACCCAAAAGGACCCAAAAAGCCTCTTAGCATATCAATCACATATCCTTGGTCGTGGAAGCAAAGTAAATAATAACAAGAGATATAACAAAAAGGGGAACGGGACTATGGAAAGCCTTTGTAATCATTAAAGCATTAAAGAGTCAAACTCAAGAATAAGTACATCATAATATTCAATAACACCTCTAACATGGAATGGAGCGGGGGCCTAGACACTTTCTGGGCTCACTCTCATAGTAGCAAATGTTCAACATAAAGAAGTCTCAAAATAACACGAGTGATAAAGATAGTGTCCTCGGACTTGAGGACTAAGCAAAGCTTGTTTTATATGGAGGATGATCAAATGGTTCTCCTCTACCTACATGGTAATATCATATAGGTATAGAGAATACATTAGTATGTTTGAATGTACTATGTATGTAAGATGCAATGCAATAAGAAATAAGCCAATATAGTCAAAATGCATAATAATAAGTGATATATAAGTGTAATCTTAATATGACATGCATTATCAATGCTTAAAGTAAAACAAGCTTGGAAATTATTCAACTTGCATAAAATATAATACATGTTTGGGAAGAGACCCTAACCAACAAAAGTAAGACCAAGCGAGCTACAACTTGGAATCCTAATGATTACCTTTCATTGGTAAAGAGGTGTCTATTTACCAAGGTAAATGATGCTTCACCTTACATGAGCCAATCCCATTTCGGAGAAGTAACCCCTCTTACGGAAACTCATCCCATTTTGGGGTTGATTTAATGATAAAGTACACTAAATAGATCCACTAGTCTAGCAAGGGTAAAGGAAAATCCTATGTTGGCACATAGTTTGTGGAAAGGTGTATGGACCCTTGAATATAGTCCATACAAACATCCAATCCATTGGTGCTAATTCTAATCCCGTGGAATACTTGAAATAGTCATAGATTATATAATTTATAAGAAACATCGAAACATGACTTGAGTAGCTCTTAAACATACCTTACTTCTATTGGTGAGCCTAACTTGAAACATGAGAGTAGATCATAATCATACATGAACCGTTGCATTAACATGAATGGCTCACAAGAGGTAGAAAAATCTTGAAAATAGGGCTTAACTTGATACTTGCATAATCATAGATAATTTTATGAATTGATAACATACTTGATAGTAGATATTCATCATAAAGTCACTTGATTTGTAAAACATGTAAATAATTTGAGAATTCTTGACTTGACATTTCATTGAACACTTGGTGGGCACATATGGCTACATATTCAAATCATGCAAAATGAAAGAGTATAGATCATGAAATAGTAAAATCAATGCATGTTAAAGTCATGTAAATTATTATACTAACATTATGGTAAAACCCCATCATGGGTAACTTGTAAATTATATCAAAACTTCATAATAGTTCATAGATTTCGGAGCTTGAATCATGTATAGTCTCAATAGATAAAGATTACTTCATAGTATAAGCTCAAAATAGATATTTATGCATAATCAATAATATTTGACAAAACCCTAACATATTTGATGCTCACATTTCATAATAATAGATATCCATAATTAATACAACTTGAAATCATGTAATTTTCATAAACTAGGAAGGTTGGACTCCATGGGTGAAAGAATCCAATAGATGAAACGCACATACCTCAAGCTTGGATTTTCTTGAGATGAGCTTGAAAAGAACTTAGAGCTTGAAGAGAATTCTTGATTTCCAAAGTTAGGCTTGAAATCTTTGAAATTTGAATGGGAATTTTGATAAAGTGTTGTTGAGGTTTTAGAGAGGGGTTTTGAGTGATATGGAGTTGAAAAATAGCTAAGTATGGGATATTTATTGTGTAAATAGGCATAAGGCCATGACCCTTATGCTCTTAGGATGAATAAAAAATTAAGAAAAAACTAACACATGTCCACGATAGGTTTGCGTCATGGAATAATCAAATACAAATAATGTTTTTAAAAAATTAGCGAAAATCAATTTTCGCTTCGGGTCCTCTAAAATCTGAGTTATACCCATTTTTTTCTCAATTTTGCCCTGATCAAGAATATAAAGTCAAATTTTTGATATCACGCACGAATTTTGAGATATATAGAAACTATGATTATGGGCATTTCCAAAGCATGTTTTGGGGCATTTTAGACGTTCTCTCAGATACTCAACCTATCACTATTCCTCCTTATCGTATGATAGCTGCTGAATTGAAGAAGTTAAGTGATCAATTGAAGGACTTGTTAGAGAAAGGTTTTATTAAACCAAGTATATCATCCATAGGATGCTCCTATATTATTTGTAAGAATGAAAGATAAGTCTCTTCGAATGTCCGCTGATTATAGGCAATTAAATAAAGTAACCATCAAGAGTAAATACCTATGTCCAAGGATCGATGACTTCTTTGATAAACTTCAAGGGGCCACCCATTTCTCAAAGATTGACTTTCACTCCGATTATCATCAATCAAAGGTTAAGGAGTGTAACATTCCCAAAATGACTTTTTGAACTAGATATAGGCATTTTAAATTTGTGATGATGTCATTTGGTTTGATTAATGCTCCAGTGGTGTTTATGGATCTTATGAATTGGGTGTTCAATCCATTTCTTGATAGTTTTGTGGTTGTCTTCATCGATGATATCCTTATTTATTCACGAAGTGAGTGTGAGCATATGGATCATTTGAGGTTGGTTCTTCAGACTGTGAGGGAGAAGAAATTGTATACTCAATTTAGCAAATGTAAGTTTTGGTTGGGTGAAGTAGCTTTTTTTTGTCAAGTGATATCCAGTTACGGTTGATGCAAAGAAGATCTAGGCCATGAAGAATTAGCCTAGACCATTGACTCCTTTGGATATTTGATGTTTTCTTAGGTTGGCTAGTTATTCTAGGAGGTTTATTAAAGTTTTCTGATCCATTGCATCTCTATTGACGAAGCTGACTCAAAAGAAGGCCAAGTTTGTATGGTCGGGTTAATGTGAGAAGAGTGTTCAGACGTTGAAAAATCATCTTACATCATCTCTTGTTTGACTCTACTGAATGTCTTAGATGGGTTTGTGGTGTATGGTTATGCTCCTTGGATCGGCTTAGGTTATGTGCTTATGTAACATGATAAGGTGATAGCTTATGCATTTAGGCAATTGAAGGTGCATGAGCATAATTACCTAACTCATGATCTTGAGCTAGTGGTTATGGTATTTTCTTTAAAGATTTGGAGACACTAATTATATAGGGTACATGTAGATGTTTTCACCGATCACAAGAGTTTGCAACATGTGTTCATCTAAAGGGATCTTAACTTGAGGCAAAGAAGTTGGTTGGAACTCTTTAAGGATTATGGCATGAGTATTCAATATCATCTCGACAAGGCAAATGATTTAGCTGACGCTCTTAGTAGACTATCTATAGGGACTGTGGCTCATGTTGATGAAGGAAAGAAGGAGGTGGTAAAATATGTTCATCGATTTGCTAGGTTGGGTATTAGATTATCCGACTCTAGAATGTTGGTATTCACGTTCAGAATTGGGCTAAATCGTTTGTGGTGCTTGATGTCAAGGCTAAAAAAGATTTAGACTTGTCATTAGTTGAGTTTAAGAAGTTAGTTGCCGAAAACATAATAGAGGTTTTCTTCCAACAGGTAGATGGTGTACTTTGGTATCAAGATAGATTATGCATCCTTGATGTTGATGGTTATATAGATGTGATCATGAGTGAAGCCCATAACTCTCATTATTCTATTCATATGGGATCCATCAAAATGTATCAGGATTTTTGGGGGGTGTATTGGTAGCATGGTATGAAGAAGGATATAGCCAAGTCTGTATCTAAATATCCTAATTGTCAACAAGTCAAGGTAGAGCATCAAAGGCCTGGTGGTTTGACTCAAGATATTGCGATTCCTACTTAGAAATGGGAAGATGTGAATATAGATTTTGTGTTTGGTTTGCCCTGAACTCGAAAGCAGTTTGATTTAATTTGCGTTATTGTTGATCAAATGACTAAAATGACTTATTTTCTACCCATTAAGACTACCTTCAATGCCAAAGATTATATGAGGTTGTGTATGTAAGAGTTGTTGAGGTTGCATGGTGTGAATAGGTCTATCATAAAGAGTTATGGCACCCAATTTACTTCTCACTTTTGGAGGTCATTTCAAAGAGGGATTGACACTAAAATAAGGTGAAGTTAAGTACCACTTTTTATCCTCAAATAGATGGACAATTCAAAAGGACAATTCAAACCATGTAGGATATGTTGAGCGCTTGTGTGTTTGAATTAAACGATAATTAGGATGAACATCTACCACTTATCGAGTTTGCTTACAACCATAGCTTTCATGCTAGCTTTGGTATGGCACCATTTGAGGTTTTATATGGTAGGAGATGTAGGTACCTGGTGGAATGGTTTGAATTAGGTGAGATGGTATTAATTGGACTGAATTTGGTGGAAGAGGCAATGGAGAAGGTGAAGTTGTTCAAGGAGAGGTTAAAAACTGCTCAAAAATCACCAAAAGTCTTATTTGGATGTTAGGAAGAGGGATATTGAGTTTCTTATTGGTGATTGGGTATATGTGAATGTTTCACCTATGAAGGGTGTAATGCATTCTCGTAAGAAGGGGAAATTAAGTCCTTAGTATGTAGGACCTTATGAGATTGTTGAGTAGATTGGGAATATGGCCTATAGGTTGGATTTGCCTCTGGATTTGTATTCTATCCACTTGGTTTTCTATGTGTCTATGTTGATAAAATTGATTGGTGACCTTAGTTTGATTATACCTTTAAAAGGTATTGAGGTTGAAGAAAATTTATCTTATGAGGAAGTTCTGGTGGAGATCTTGGATAGGCAAGTTAAGCAGCTTTTCAACAAGGACGTAGCTTTAGTTAAAGTGCTTTATAGGAATCAATATTTGGAGAGTGCTACATAGAAAATAGAATTGAACATGAAAAAGTGATATTCCCATCTTTTCCAATCTACTCAAGCCTTTTATGCCTTGTTCTAGCACATTCAGGGACAAATGTTCCCAAAGGGAAGATGATGTAAGGACCTAGACTTTGTAAGGCTTTAATGGTGCATGGAATTTGGTTCTAAAATGTGTTTGACCAAGGTGATACAAGAAGGCACCTCCACAGGTTTTATGATTCCTCATTGGCTATGTGGAGGAGCCTTGAGGTGGCCTGTGGCCTTGTGTGTAGAGTGCTTGGGCTCATGGTGGAGTTAAAGACTAAGGCACCATTAATTGAGTACTACACGACTTGTGTGACACTTTATTGGCTGTGTGGTGGCTTGTTCGAGTAGCCTTTTCGGCTAAGACACTTCACACACAAACCCCTATAGGAGTCGTGTGACACCACATGGATCATGTTGTGGCCCGTAAGGGTGTTGGCCAAAAAATTTTCTAAGTATGGAATCACCATCTCAAAACTTGACGAGTGAAGATTCTCTAAATGAGGAAACACAGACAACCATACGATCCATGTGACTCCACATGATCCGTGAGGCTCCCCTACAAGACTCGTGGCAACTTTTTTACAATCGTTTCAGTAGTGGATTTCTTGTAATTTTGGTTATTCCTAAGGGTCATATATGACTTTCTAACCTATGCTAAACTTCTCAATAGACCTATACTCTTCTATTCTCATTCTAATTTAATTCATACCCTTAGAATATTCAAACTCTTTTATCTAAAGACTCCTCTCAAGTGAGCTATTGGAGATTAGCTAGGAGTTTAAGGAAGGGTCTACTTCTTCAATCAATTTCTTCTTGATTCTTCTTATTAGATAAGGTATGTGGGATTGACTCATGGTTCCTTTCAACTGTGAAGACCCCAAACTCTTTTACTCTTTTGAAATTGAGCTTATTTTAAGTATGGCTCTTTTAGATTATTGTTTATTTGATTCAATTAAGATATGAGCTATATTTAATTGTTATTTTTAAAGTGATTAAAGCTCTAATATGAACAATTGTATTGATGTTAAAAGATTTAAATTTGCGTGTCCCCTTAAATGTTAGATTTAAGCATGGGTAATCTAAAGTATGATTTAAATGTCAATATACTCATGAATTTACTTGGATCATATTATATTGTTGATTTAAGTATGGATCTCTATTCTACGTGCTAATCTCTCATCATTCATGGCATTTGACACAAGAGCATTGATTTTATGAAGATTATGAAGTAGGCTATGACCCAATTATATTTATGAATATGATTATGGTGAGAATATAGTTATGACAAGAATGTGATCACATAAATGTCTATGATATGACTCTTTGAGCAACTCTTGCTGTTTACATCACTTTGATATATATGAATGATCTATTTCTATGTATAAAGGTTTGATTTGAAGTATGGTTTGACTCTTCAGACCAAGTATGAATGACTATGAAGAATGTTTGCCTCTCAAGCCTAAATATGCATTAAATGATTTGAAATGATTGTGCCTCTTTTGAAAGCATGTATACGTATATCTATTGTTGTTGGATGATGACTTAGCACCAAGCGGACTTGTGGGAACGGGGCTATCTCTAAAGGTCCAGTAACCAATACCTATAACTATGGGACACCACAATATTTATTTATGGTAACACTTACCAAAATGGGAGGCCCATAAGGTATGGTTACAACTTTTATATGATATGAATGAAAATCCTATCCAAAATGGGAGGCCCATAAGGAAGATTATTCTCTGAAATAGGAGGGTCGTAAGCAAAAGTATGGTCTATCTTTGGCAAGTATATCACCTCTTATTCAGTGTGAGGAAGTCATAGAAATTCCAAGTAATAGCTCATTTGGTCTTATATGTCGATTGAGGTCTCATCCCCTCTATGTTGAAGTATTATAGCATATACCTCATGGATTTCATGGCATATTGATATATCCTTCTTCTTTGCTTATATACTTCTTTCTACATATGTGCCTTGTTATCTAACATGGAATGCAGGGTTAATAAGTTAATATGTATTGCATGCCCGCATACTTAGTATATTCAAATGTACTAATATATACTTTTGCCTATATAATATAACCATGTAGAGATTGAAGACTATATACATCCACCTTTTTACGGCTACTTCAGATTGTGGAAGTTGTTATTATGAGTCCTAACATTCAAGGACAAGCCATCATCCATCTACCTATTAAATTGCTTCTGTTTATATTTTATTTACTTTGAGTGGTATTCCGGGACATGTCTTGGCCGCCTCCTATTCTATGAGTTAGAGGCATTGTTGGACAACTTGCAAATTCTTGTACAGATTTGTGTTATGTCATGTTATTTGATTTTAGAGACTATGATTATGGCTATCTATTGAATGATGTTATTATGATATATTTGTGATGAGATATGGAAATGTGAAAATTCATAGGTCACGTTCTATCCTATAGCATAAGTCGTACTTATCTGCCCCTTGATTATTGTGCATTAGGTGCTCAGTGGATCATACTAATCCCTATCCCTATGACATCCTCATAGAGTAAGTCCTACTTTCCTGTCCCTTTTAACTATGTGTTTATTACTTCGTTATGCATTTCTATATCAATACTGTGAATATGGATACTTTGAGGCTTGTTTGGGGACTCTTAGATTCCCATTCGCCATGTCACTCCTAGGCCTTAGGTCCGGGTCGTGACATCTATACACACGAAACTTGATATGGTACTGACAATAAAGAAGCTTTAAGGTAAACTCCTATATATTTTAGCACGATGTGATCAAATAAACATCAATTTTAAAAGTATTTAAAACTTGTATTGAAGGGCTATGTTTAAGTCTAAAGTATAAGATGATCGAGTGTATATACGTTTTGAGTAAAATTAAGGTAATCACAATCTTTGATGAAATAAAAGAAGTGAGGTGCTTGTTAAACTTTAGAAAGCTAGCATGTGAGTCACATACTTGCCTAGCTTAAATTGGGATGTGAATGGGAATGATTAATTCATACATTAGTTGGTTCACTTGAGGCCCAAATTAAGTAAAATGAAAAGAAAATGGAGATGAGGCCCAATACCAAATCTGTTCAAGTCCAACTAGTTAATCCCAATAAAGAATAAAGCCCAAACTAAGAGTGTAATTTTTTCCCATGGGTTAATATTAGAAAGGGATAAGATTGGCAGCCAAAGATGAATAAATAAAGTGCCCAAGTACACTCACCAACTACTTGACAATTCTAGCCCAAATCAAGTGAAAGACAAAAAGAAAAATAGGCTTCTAAGGCCCAATGAATTAAAGTCCACAAAGTACTACTTTAAATGGCGAATAGGTTGTAATGACCCTCAATTTAGGATCCTAGAAGTACAAAAAAGTTGGATAAAAAATTACCTAGGCCAATTCACGAGGCCTATATATGGACCATAAATGGGTTGACCGTCTGTAGGTTGGTCTCTTAAACATGAACATCAATAAATTTAAAAAGTTTCCAAGTGTGGGATAACTCATGTAGCATGTAACGGCTCGTAAAACAATTGACGGTTCCTAGGTAGGGCCGTAAATGAGAGTATCAGACATGAAGAAAATTTAGAGTTTCTGAAAGTGAGCTATGATTAACAGCACGGTCCATAGAACATTGTATGACCGGTATAAACCCTTTGCAGATGAATTCTAGTGAAATAAGAAAATTGACCAAGTGTGGTAGGACTCTAGAGTCCAACCATGATCCATAAGTCAAGATATAGCTCATCGAAAAGGGTTTTGTGGTTTAGGTTGACAATACTATTTCTGAAGATTGGAAAAGGACAACAAGATGGACAGGACTATAGTCCATGGTTCAAACTATGACCTGTAATTGGGCTTTCGTAGATTGATTTCGATAATTTTAAAGAAGGGCAGTTTTATCATTTTTGCTAATTCAAATCCTATACTATGTCATTTTTGGGATTCTAAGGGCCCTAAATCAGAACTTAAAGTCCTAAGGACCTTAATCTTTCTTTCCTTCTCTCATTCTGAATAATTTATAAGGCAAAATTCTCTCTCTAGAAGGCCAAGGCAAGGTTAGGCTTTTCAAGTTCATCCTAAAGGATTTAAGCTTCTTCTTCATAGAGACTGATTAAGCTATGGAAGTTTTATCTGTGGGCCTCCTTTCACCCACAAAGTCCTTCATAATGTCTTTTACCTTTTGTTTAAGTTCCTTTAAGTTAATATACATGTTAATGATGATTTTTTGATACTTTATCTTATTAAATGGTCTTAGTGATGTCCTACGATGATTTTACTAAGTATCTACATATATTTAAATTATTTATGATGAGTCCAAGGATGAATATTATTAATGATAAAATGTGAGCTATTTTTTATTGATGATGACCCCAAGGATGAGTATTATTAATGCTGAAATGTGAGCTATTTTACTTGTTTGCAATGAGCATATATTTATGATTTATGATGTTTTAACTAAAGAGTTAGCCCACTAAGTTTCAAGTAAAGTTTTGCATGATTTATGATAATGATTATGACATTAAAGTTAAGTTTTAAATTTATGATTTGTCAAAGATATAAGTATGTTGACGATTGCTCTAGAATAGAAGGTCCCCAAGATTAAAGGACAATTCTCACTTGGTGGTTCTTAAGTTTGAGCTACTCTTATGATTTTGCTACCTATAATTTTAAGTATCATAAATTGACTAAGTATATGTTTTAAAGATTCCATGTGATGACTTTTTACCGAGATGACCTTAAGATTAAGGCTCATCCCCTTAATTGAGCCCGTTAAAGTGAATCTAATTGTCCTCAAACTATGTGCTACTATAGGAGCCCTTGTAGGCTAGGCTAGTGTATCCACATAGGCTATTTATGTTATATAAAGATGCATGCGAAGTGACAGAGTTCGTCCCAACAAGTTGTCCTGTGCCAACAAAGGTGTTTATATTGGATTCCATGTAGTATCTCACATGGTCTTGTATGTCGATTAAAATCCACTCCCACAAGTTTATCACTAGATGATATGGTTGCATAACATATGACCTTTTATGTATTTACTCTCAGTCATATTGAGCAAATTTCTTCTTCATTCTTAAGCTTATATTAAGAATTTTTACCATTGGATATGTATATGTTTTACTTATAAATGATGACATTATAATTTTATGTTTGCATTGCATCTCATATTACATTCTAAAAGTACTAACGTATACTTTGTCTATATGATTTAACTATGTAGGTACAGGTACTGCTCCACTAGCTCATGGCTAGTTTTATGACATTCAAAACTAGTTCTTTTGTTGTGTTGAGCCCTTAGCTCGGGTCTTTACCATATTTAGTCTTGCTATGTATTTCAGACACTATGTGTATGTTGTCCCTTTGAGCCTTTTACATACTATGTTTTTTATGTATGGAGTCTTTTCTAGTTGATGAAAATTGACTAATATCGATCCTATCTATCTATGGTTTAGTTAGTATGCATTATGGACAAAATGTTGATGTTTCTTTCCAATGTTGCTTCATTGTCATAATATGGTCCTATATACCCTTCCCCATTTTATTCGCAAATGTTCTAATTTAGGCCTATGAATGCTTGAGATATTAAAGATGGCTTGGGTGAGGTGCCTTTGAGTTTCTCAGTCGCCCTGTGATGACTAGGCCCTAGGTAGGGTTGTTACATAGGTGCATTACTTAGTTGACAATTTTAAGGACCAAAATGGTCCAAGAAAGTAGGCCAAAGAGGTCCTCTTTTAAAGGGGTAGGGATAAGCTTATTTTTCTTCATTTTAACTTATGAAATTTTTAGATTTCATAAGTTTCTCTCTTGCTCCATTTTTTGTTTACACAAAAACCATAAAACACCTCTAAGGTTCTTAAAGAAACCCTCATTTTTAAAGGTTAAGGTAAGCAAAAACACCTATGGATTTAGCCCAGTTCTACCATGAAAAACAAGGAAAGTATGTTAGTTGTGCTAAAGCATATTAATGAGGCAGAATGATTCCAAAAGCGACTACTCACTTTTCTTATTAATTAAGACACTTTTCTCTTGTTGTTTGGTTTCATTGTCATGACCCAAAATCGAATTACAACTAAAAGAGACATAGTAAAGTAAAAGCAACCATAAATTTTGAAATAAAATTTCAAGACCTGGAGTCATGAGTACAAGAGCATCAAAAGTAGTACAAAGGAATGATATAGCTATCCCAAATGGAAATACATAGATGCCTTAATTATATCTGATACAAGGTCAAAAGGAGACAATAAAGGAAATCTCAAAGATCCATGACAACTCAAAGTCAGAGACTCACCACTAAGATCTAAGTAGATGCAGGATATCCTTGCTAGAATAAATCAACTACCCTGTGTAGGTCACTGCGCTCAATTTGTAGGGAAGAAACAAAGAAGTAGGGGTGAGTATACCAAAATATATCAAGTAAGTTTAACAGATTGGGTAAGAGAAATCAAACAAGCATGAAGTAATGAAGAATCCTAACACCTGCATCCAAAAAGTTAGAACACAATAATATATATATATATATATATATATGGTAAGATGAGATATCCAACACAACCGATAATATAACAGAATAAGAGATATAGATGTAGTTCAAGGGGTCTCATCAAATCATATATAAAGTGTCTCTCAACCTTGTCACCTTAGAGTGATCAAGGGTATTATAGTACCTCAATCTTGTGTCACAATTTGGGCCTAGATTTGAGGAGTAACATGGCGAATGGAACCCAAAAGTCCCCAAACAAGCCTCAAGTATCTGTATTCACATTATCGGTTTGAAAATATATAATGAAGTAGTAAACACATATATCTAAGGTGCGGGAAAATATGGCTCACACTATGGGGATATCATAAGGGTAAGGATTTGCATGTGGGTAAGTATGACTCAATCTATGGGGGTAAAATGGGACTTAGGATCTTTCACATTTCCACATCATAACATAACCAATGTTATAATATGAATAATCAATATATAATCATAACCATTATCTCCAATTGGCATAACATAACATATAATTGTACGAGAGTCTATATGATGTCCAGTAATGGCTTTAGTCAAAGAATATTATGGGGGCCAAGACATGTCCCAGGCTTACCCTCAAAGTAAATAACATAAATGTAAGCAAGATAAGGTAGATAAATGGTGTATTGTCCTTGGAAGATTAGACTCACCACAACATCTTTCACAAACTCTGAACTAGCCATAACAAGGTGGATCAATATTGTCTCCAGTCCCTACATGGTTAGATCATGTAGGCAAAAAGTATGTATTAGTATGTTTGAATGTACTAAGTATGTGGGCATGTAATGCACATGAACTTATTAAACTTGCATTCAGTGTTAGATGGTAAGTGTACATCTATATAAAGAAATATATAGCAAAGAAGAATAATATAATGACACACCATGAAAACCATGATGCATGAAAAGCAATAATGCTTATCTATCTATCTATCTATCTATCTATCTATCTATCTATCTATCTATCTATCTATCTATCTATCTATCTATCTATC
>JAOTQJ010050947.1:0-14463 GCA_025642045.1 Solanum sejunctum
AATAAATATTTTTATGTTGACATACAGGTTTGACTTCTATACTTTCTTATTTGGATTATTATTTTCACTCACATTTCGGGCTTTCTGCTTTACATACTTGGTATGTATTTCGTACTGACCCCCTCCTTTCGGGGGCTGCATTCATGCCCGCAGGTATAGACGAACAGGTTAGAGGGTCATCTTCTTAGGACTTCCGTCTACCGTTGAAGTGCTCCCTTGCATCAGGAGCAGGTCGTTTGGTAGATATTTGTACACGTACATTTTGTATTTTGCATTTGTATATATATATATATATATATTCGAGGGTATGACGGGGCCATGTCCGGTCGTGTGGTCCGGTTGCTGTACCTAGAGGTATGTGGATACATGTGGGTGTGGGAAATTATGTTGGTATGACCTCGTTTGTATGATATGTTTGTTGGGCGGCTCTGCCGCAGCGGTGACCTTGTCGGCCCGTATATGTGTATGTATATTTGTTCTTATGGCAATGTCTGGTACTGTTGGGTTTGCTGTTTGCAGGTGGGGTTGGTTAGAAAAACAGAGAAAACTCTGTCGAAATTTTGTAAAATCCCTTAGCTATCGTAAATTGAGATTCGGTATAAGTGTATGTCTGGGTGCCCTATTGGCACCATTCACGGTCCCTGGGGTGGGTCGTGACAATAACTGTTATGACAAGAATGTGATCACATACATGTCTATGATTATGACTCTTTAAGAATTTTGGGTGCTTGCATCATGTTGTATATATGAATGAGCTATTATTATGCATGAGTATTATGACTATGAACTATGATTTTTGCATTTGAGCCTAAATATGAATTATTATGAATGGTTTTTGGCCTTTAAGCCTAAGAATGTATTGAAATGATTTTGAAAATGACTATTATCTCTTTTGAAAGTATGTATATATATACATATATATATATTCTTGTGGGATGATGACTAAGCACCGATGGATTGGGGGCGTTAGGGCTATCTCGCAGGGCCCTCTCTCTTTCCTCGAACTATTTGCCTAGCATAAGATCCTTTTCGAAATTAGGTATTCCATAAGGAAAGATACCTCTAAAATGGGGTTGCTTGCAAGGAGAAGAAATGAAATGATATGATATATATGAAAATCCAATCCGACATGGGGTCGCCCATAAGGAAGGTTACTTCAGACAAAATGGGGTTGCCCATAAGGTGAAGTATGGTTTACCATTGGCAAGTAGCCCACCTCTTTACCGATGAGGGGATTTCATCAGGATTCCAAGGGATTGTCATGACCCAAGCCTAGGGCCTAAACGTGACACAATGCATGGGGAACCCGAAAGGACCCAGGAAAGCCTCTTAACATATCATTACACATCCTTGGTCACAGAAGCAATAAAATAACAATAAGAGATAGTAAATAGGGACAACTGGGGCTAAGGGACATCTTTCTTTGCATAAAACATCATAGAGTCAAGAGAGTCAAGAGAGTCAAGGTTCGTAGCATCAATACGATTCTTGTCCAACAACACCTCTAACATAGAACTTAGTGGGGCCCAATACAAGAAATCGGTCTCACCCTCATAGTCAAACATAAACAAAAAGAAAGAAAGTCTTTATACATAGCATAAGATCAAGGCATTGTCCCCGAAGTTGAGGACTCACCACTAGCTTTGTAGAGAAACTGTACTAGCCACGTGGAGGAGGGGGGATGATCAAGTAGGGCTCCAGTTTCTACATGATTACATCATGTAGGCATAGAGTACGCATTAGTATGTTTCAATGTACTAAGTATGTAGGGTGCAATGCAACAAGAGATAAACAACATAGTTAAAATGCATATTTAAGAGATAGATGCTCATATAACAATATGGTATGCATGAATGATACTTGAAGTAAACATGCTTATATATAGAACATATTACATATGTAGGAAGAGACCATTATTAGTAACCAAGGCCTATCACCTCCTTGGCGAGGCGATTGAGGTACAAACCCCTCAACATGGTTGCACCGGCCTACTACCTCCCGGGTGAGTCAATTGAGGTACAAATTCCCCAACATGGTTGCATAGCCTACTATCTCCTGAGGGAGGAAATTGAGGTACAAACCCCCCCCCCCAACATGGTTGCATGGGCCTACTACCTCTCGAGTGAGGAGATTGATGTACATACCCCATAAGATGGTAGTTCGTGCCTACTACCACCCGAACGAGGCAATTGATCAACTTCTAACACTATAGATACTTTTCATGAAATTAACACATTTATATTATCCTTTCATCATCATAAAGTCATATAAGTCATAGGTCATGCAATAGATCATCAATGGTTTAAGAACCCTAATCCGGACATATTATCTAATACTTGGTGGGTGTGTAATGCTAGAGTAAAACTATGTAATTAAAGAGTGAAATCATGCAAGAAATCTTAAAGTAAATCATCCCACCAATACTTGATAATAACATCATCATACAATATACATCAAAACCCTTCATCAAATCTCAAGATAGATCAAAGATTCATAGATCAAAATATGCTAAAATAGTCACACTTTTACAAAACTGCAACATAGGTCATAGTCAAATACATAATAGAAGACCCATAAGTAAAATCAACTTAGAAGAATAAAATTTGTGTAATAAAGGAGCTTGGGCACCGGGTGAAAGGACCCAATGGTTGAAACTCACATGACTTGACTTTGGAGAATCTTAGAAGAAGATTGAAAATGGAGAGTTGAAGCTTGAATGAAAACCTTAAGACCTGGATTGAGTTTTGGGACTTGAATTTAGGGTGAAATATTAGTATAAGTATTTGAGAGAGTATTGGGGAATGTCTTGTATGAAATGAAGGTGAAATATGGCTAAGTATAGGTACTTTTACACATGGGAAGACTTAGGCTCAAGGCCCAAAACTCATAGACCAAGATAAAAATCATTGGCAAAAAGTACACAGGACGTGATGCGGACATATCTCGGAGGACAGATTTACACAGGTCCGCGATGGCTGCGCTTCGCCACACCTTCGCGGATCGATTTTGGAAATCAAACTTTTGGGGGAATGAAATTGCAATTTGTTTGCCCTAAAATCGGGGTTAGACCTATTTCCCACTAAATTTATCCCATTGATCACGAATATGAAGTCAAATTTTTGATATCACGCATGAATTTTGAGATATATGGAAATTACAATTCCGAGCACTTTCGAGGCACATTTTCAAGCACTTTTTGGGATCATTTCAATATCTCCCCATTGGGGATATTCATCCTCAAATGTCAAAGAAATGTATATGAGAAGAGTAATCATGAATAAATCAGCCCCAACAAGAATACATCAACACCCTTAAAACACCATTTTCAAAATCTCAACATAAGTACAAAAATCAGCAAGAACTTTGTCAATATAAACATGAATGCATGCAAATGACTTAGGGGATAAAACATGAGACATAAAATCACTTAAAAGACTTAGAATTATTACCTTAGGCTTGAGTAGAATGGAAGAGATAAGGATATCATTTTCGCATGTCCACTTCAGCCTCCCATGTAGCACTTTTAACTTGCTGATTCCTCCAAAGGACCATAACGGAAGCAACATCCTTGTTCCTCAACCTCTTCACCTGTCTATCTAAGATCTCTACTGGAATCTCTTCATATGTCAAGTTGTTTTCAACCACACCTACAACATCCAATGGAACAATAGCATTCAAATCGTCCACACACTTCCTCAACATAGAAACATGGAAGATCGGATGAACCAATTCCATTTCACTAGGCAACTCCAACTCATAGGCCATCTTACAAATCCTCCTTATTACCCTATAAGGACACAAAAATCTTAGACTTAATTTACCCTTCTTACCAAAATGAACCACACCCTTCATGGGTGACACTTCAAATAAACCCAATCACTAACTTTAAATTCAAGCTCCCTTCTTCTCACATCGGTATAGGACTTTTGACGACTTTAGGATATTTTCAACCTTTCTATAATCAACCTTACCTTCTCCATAGCATCCATAAAAAGATTCGAACCAAACAAAGCTATTTTTCCCATGTCAAACCATCCTATCGATAATCTACAACATCTGCCATAGAGGGCCTCAAAAGGAGCCGTGACAATGCTAGAATGATAACTATTGTTATATGCAAACTCAATCAATGGAAGATGATCATGCCAACTACCCTTAAATTCCAAAATACAAGCCCTAAGCATATCCTCAAGAGTTTGAATAGTTCTTTCGGCTTGGCCATTCATTTGAGGGTGAAAGTTCCTACTAAGCTTCACCTTGGTTCCAAGAGCTCCTTGGAAGGATCTCCAAAAATGTGTAGTGAATTGAGCACCACTATCTGATATGGTAGATAATGGCACTCCATGCAATCTTACCAACTCATGCATGAACAATTTAGCATAGTCTCAACCCTATAAGTCATCTTAACTGGTAGGAAATGATCCGACTTTGTCATCATATCAACCACAACCCAAATAGAATGAAAACCCTTTCTAGTCTTAGGCAACCCAACCACAAAATCCATGTTAATCTCCTCCCACTTCCAAGTAGGAATCTCTATATCTTGGGTTAGGCCACCTGGCCTTTGGTGTTCGGCTTTGACTTGTTGGCAACTATGGCAACCACATACAAATTTGGCCATGTCTTTCTTCATACCTCCCCACCAAAACACATCCCCCAAATCTCTATACATCTTGGTAGAACCGGGGTGCATAGAATACAAAGAATTATCAGCCTCATCAAGAATCTTGTTCCTCAAATCCTCAACACAAGGCACACACAACCTACCTTGATACCTAAGGGCACTATCTCTCCCTTGGGAGAAAACCTCTACCTTGCCCTCTTCCGCTAAGGCCATCAATTCTAACAAGGAGGTATCAAGATCATTTCACCTTATCAACCAAGGAAGACTTTGAACCATCAAAAACCACAATGCCACCATTATCAACCTCTTCCAACCTAACCCCTGATCTATCCAACCGATGGACCTCCCTAGCCACCTCTATGCCCCTACCATAAATATGAGCTATGCTACCCATAGACACCCTACTCAAAGCATCCGCAAAAATATTAGCCTTACTTGGATGATAATTCACACTCATATCATAATCCTTAAGAAGTTCTAACCAACTTTTTTTTCCTCAAGTTGAGTTCTTTTTGAGTGAACATAAATTGGAGTCTTTTATAATCGGTGAACACATCAACATGCACCCTATACAAATAATAACACCAAATTTTTAAAGCAAAATCATGGCGGCCAATTCAACATCATAAGTAGGATAATTTGTTTCATGTACTTTGAGTTTCTCAGAAGCATAGGCTATCACCTTACCATTTTAAATTAATACACAACCCAAACCTATCCTGGAGGCATAACAATATGTAACAAATCCTTCCAACCATTTCGATAGATACAAGATAGGAGCAGAAAGAAGCTTATACTTCAAGGTTTGGAAACTCCTTTCACACTCATCAGTCCACACAAACTTAGCCTTCTTTTGGGTCAACATAGTCATGGGAGAAGTGATAGAAGAGAACCCATTCACAAACCTATGATAGTAACCCGCTAAGCCCAAGAAGATTATGATGTAAGATGGGGTAAATAGGCTACACCAATTTCTAATCACATCCTTTTTAGGATCCACCTTAATACCATCCCCCGAAACTACATGACCTAGAAAGGCATCCTCTTTCAACCAAAATTCACACTTCTCATATTGAGTATACAACTTCTCTTCCCTCAATCTTTGTAGCACTACCCTCAAATAAGCCACATGCTCCACCTTATTATGAGAATAGATCAATATATCATCGATGAAAACCACCACAATGAATCAAGGTGCGGTTTAAAGACCCTATTCGTAAGATCTATGAAGATAGACAGTGCATTGGTCAACCCACAAGACAGAACCACAAATTTAGAATGCCAATACCTAGTCCAGAAGGCCATCTTGGGAATGTCATACTCCATCACCTTCACTTGATGATACTCAGACCGAAGATCAATCTTAGAGAAGTGGCTAGCCCCTTGAAGTTGGTCAAACAAATCATTAATTCTTGGTAGAGGATACTTATTCTTGATTGTGACCCTATTAGGTTGCAAGTAATCAATACACATTCTAAGAGACCCATCCTTCTTCCTCACAAACAACACTGGTGCACCCTAAGGTGATTGGCTAGGCCTAAGAAAACCCTTCTCCAATAAATACCTCAATTGCTGCTGCAACTCCTTTACACCGCCGATGCCATATGGTAAGGGGGAATAAAAATGGGCTGAGTATCAAGGACGAGGTCTATATCAAAGTCTATTTCCTTTCGGGAGGGACACCGGGAAGGTCATTTGGAAAGGAATCAAGAAACTCATTTACCATTAGAACTGACTCTATTGGAAGCACTTTGGACTCTGCAACCCTAACCACACAGGATGATAAAGACACCTTTAAGAGATCAACTTTTGAGCTTTAATGCAAGAGATGAACCTACCCTTGACCACCACATAATGATTCTCTCACCAAGGATGGGCTCATTTAGGAATTGGGACTTGACCCTATAGGTTCTATAATCAATAGAGGCGTAGTATGCATGCAACCAATCCATCCTAAGAAAGATAGCAAAATCAATCATATCCAACTCACTAAGATCACAATGCAATATTTTATGTAAGATACAAATGGAAC
Source organism: Solanum sejunctum (assembly GCA_025642045.1). Taxonomy (NCBI): domain Eukaryota; kingdom Viridiplantae; phylum Streptophyta; class Magnoliopsida; order Solanales; family Solanaceae; genus Solanum; species Solanum sejunctum. The sequence goes on from JAOTQJ010050947.1 coordinate 6,657, forward strand.
AATTTCCATAGACCTTTCTAGCAACAATAGATGCACCAATAGGAGTACACACCTAATATATACGACTCATATAACACTTTGGGATCAACATGAAACTTTTTGGCAATAAGAGGAGTAACAAAGAAAAAGAGTGGCACTCAGGTCTATCAATGCATACACAGCAAAATCAAAGACTTCTAATATACTAGTGATGATATCGGGCACCTCATCAACCCCTTACCTCACATGTAAAAAAAAACACATTGTGCCTTGGGGCACCACCTTGTTAACCTCCTCTCCCTAAAAGAACAACATTAGCATCCCGACCTTGAGGACAAACATCCTTACCCTTGTTCTGATTACGTGGGCAATCCATCATCTTGTGGTCTACTTCCCCATAACTATAGCAAGCATTAGTAGCCTTCAAGCATGGGCCATCATGACCCTTACCGCATCTTGGGCACATAGGTTTAGGCATCACACCACCACCCTCTTAGGGCCTTGGGTAGTTATTGGCAAATCTCCCACTAGGAACATGAGAAGACCCTTGGCCTTGGTGAAACTGACCACCCTTGTGACTTTGGAACTTACCATCAAAATAAGTCCTCTTGGCCTCATGACCCCTTCTCTTCCTTCATTTCTCCCCCTCTAATTTTTTGGCATAAGTCATCAAGTGGGACAAATCCATGTCATTAATCAACATAGTGGTACGACATTCTTCACTTACCAAATCAAAAACACCCATCACGAACATATTCATTCTAGACCTTGGGTCGGCAACCAAGTATAGAGCATACATAGAGAGTTGGTTGAACATGAGGTCATACTCCCTCACACTCATATATTCTTGATTAAAGTTAATGAACTCTGCCAATTTGGCTTCCCTAAGCTAAATAAGGAAGAATCTGATGAGGAAAGCTGTCTTAAACTCCTCCAATAGTATCACATTATTGTTCCCCTTCTCCTCCTTCCATTGAGTGTATGATACTTGAGCCACCCCCTTGAGTTGGTAAGCCTCCAACTCCACCTTTCTTACCATCTCAAATCCATAATGAACAACACCTTGTATATCACATTGATAAATTCATGAGGGTCCTCATCCACCTTAGACCTATTGAACTTCGGTGGGTTCATCCTCATAAAGTCCCTCACCCAGGATACTAAAGTAGGAGCATGAGGGGATTTTTCCCTTTGATTGGAATGATTAGCCATAACTTGTGCAAGCAAAGTGAAAGCATCCCAGAGGTCTCTATGAGCCGGTTGCTCCTCAGGTGTGTAGGATCTTCTTTATCTTGTGTTAGGCATGATCTAACATAGAAAAAAAAATCATTTGGGGGGTGGGGGGTAGGGGTACCTTACCTTAACTTTCTATAGCACGATATAGAGTAAGAAGAAAGGAAATATTCCCTAAAACATCTTATAGCCTCTTACTCATAGTTGTGGTGCACAACACAACCATGAATAAGACTCCAATCGACATGAAGTGTTGGATGTCGAGGACCATTAACAACCTAGTGCTCTGATACCAAGTTTGTCACAACCCAAGCCTAGGGCCTAGACATAACATGGTGCATAGGGAACCCGAAGTGACCCCAAGCAAGCCTCTTGACATATCATTGCACATTCTTGGTCACAAAAATAATAAAATAACAATAAGAGATAGCAAATAGGGATAACCAGGGCTAAGAGATATCTTTCATAGCATAAAACATCATAGAGTCAAGAAAGTCATTACTCTTAGCATCAATACATATCTTGTCCAACAACACCTCTAAACATAGAACTTAGCGAGGGCTAAGACAAGCAACCGGGCTTACCCTCATAGTCAAACATACAAAAAAGGAAGAAAAGTCCTTATACATAACATATGATCAATACATTGTCCCTAAAGTTGAGGACTGACCACTTGATTTTTAGAGAAATTATACTGGTGATATGGAACAGGAGGATGATCAAGTGGGGCTCTAGTTCCTATATGGTGACATCATGTAGGCTAGTGTATGCATAAGTACGTTTGAATGTACTAAGTATGTAGGGTGCAATGCAACAAGAGATAGGCAATGTAATCAAAATACATATTTATGAAATAGATGATCATATAACAATATAGTATACATGAATGATACTTGAAGTAAACATGCTTGTATATAGAATATATTACATGTGTTAGAAGAGACCATTATTAGTAACCAAGGCCTACCACTTTCTTGGTGAGGCGATTCGGGTACAAACCCCTCAACATGGTTGCATGGGCCTACTACCACTCGGGCGAGGCAATTGAGGTACAAACCCTCTAAAATGGTTGCACGAGCCTACTACCTCTCGAGCGAGGCAATTGAGGTACAAACCCCGCAACATGGTTGCATAGGCTTACTACTCATGAGAGAGGCAATTGAGGTACAAACCCCCTAATATGGTTGCACGGACCTACTACCTTCTGAGCGACGCAATTGAGGTACATACCCCCCAACATGGTAGTTTAGGCCTGCGACCTCCCAAACAAGGCAATTGATCAACCTCAAACACTATAAATACTTTTCATGAAATTAACATATTTATATCATCACAAAATCATACAAGTCATAGGTCATACAATATATCATGAATGGTTCAAGTACCCTAGCCCATATGTTTTATTAAACACTTGGTGGGTGTAATGCTATAATAAAACCATACAATTAAAAAGTGAAATCATGCAAGAAATCATGAAGTAAATTATCCCACCAATATTTGATAACACTGTCATACAATATACATCAAAACACTTCTTTAAATCTCAAGATAAATCTAAGATTTATGTCTCAAAATATGCTAAAATAGTCACATTTTTATGAAACCTCAACATAGTTCATATTCAAACTCATAATAGAAGATCCATAAATAAAATTAACTTATAAACATGAAATATATGTAAAAAGGGAGCTTGGGCACTATGAGTGAAAGGACCCAATGGTTGAAACCCACATACCTTGACTTTGGAGAATCTTAGAAGAAGATTGAAAATAGAGATTTGAAGCTTGAATGAAAATCTTAAGATTTGGATTGAGTTTTGGGACTTGAATTTAGGGAGAAATATTTGTCTAAAAGTTTGAGAGAGTATGTGGAATGCCTTGTAAGATATGAAGGTGAAATATGGCTAAGTATAGATATTTTTACATATGGAAAGACTTAGGCCCACAACCCGAAAGCCTTGGACTAAAACAAAAATCACTGGCAATGAAATACATAGGTCCGCATCTTGTCCACAATGAGAATGTATCACAGAGGACAGATTTACACAGATCGCGAATCGATTCTGGAAATCAAAATTTTGGGAAAATGAAATTGTGATTTGTTTGCCTTAAAATCAGAGTTAGACCCATTCCCCACTCAATTTTGCCCTCTAATCACGAATATGAAGTTGGATTTTTGATATCATGTACTAATTTTAAGATATATAAAAATTTCGTTTCCTGGCACTTCGAGGCACATGTTCGAGCACTTTTGGGGGTTGTTTCAGTAATAGCTCGTTTGGTCTTACTTTTTTCTATTGAGGTCATATACCTATTATATATATAAGCATCATTTGCATGTCATGTATCATGAACTTCATTGCATCTTGTTATAGTATATTCCTTGCTATATATCTCTTTTTATATTATGTGCCTTTGTCATCTAACATTAAAGTGCATGTTTGATCAGTTACATGCATTGCATTCCACATACTTATTACATTCTAATGTTATAATGTATATTCTTGCCTACATGATCTCACTATTTAGGTACCGAGGACTTTGATCATCCACTATACAACACTTAGCTTGGATCTCAAGTCTGCTTGTCGTGGTGAGTCCTATCTTCCAAGGACGATCCACCACCCTTCTACCTATGTTGTCCTTTATCTGTGACATTTACTTTGAGGGTGAGCTCGGGGTATGTCTTGGCCCCTGACCTATCCTATATTAAAGGCATTGTTAGACATCTTGTAAAAACCCTAGCTCACACCTATATAAAGGAGTCTTCATAAGATAAAACGACAGACAGAAATACATAGAGAATTCTTACTCTTCAGTAGTGATCGACAATTCTTCTGCATACAAAAAAGTCTTCATTTCCAGGTGCTAAGCTGCAAGTCTCTTATCGATTGAAGAACAAATCAAAGCTCTTGAGTTGAAGATCGTTAAGAGAAGAATCAGAGGATTACATCTTTTTCATCAGATTTCATAAAGATTGTAACCTTCACACAAATTATTGAAATATAAATATCATTGTTTGTCGCTATTTTCCTTTCTTGATTGCTATTTTTCAAGAACGAAACTCAGTAGCTTATAAGTTGGCAAATTTGTAAGCTACTAAGTTTCGTTCCTGAAAAATAACAATCAAAAAAAGAAAAAAAGAGGCAAACAACAATATTTGTATTTCAAGTGTTGACACCCAATTTTGACCTAACTTTTCTAAAGTTCATACTTTTATGTTATTATTTTTAGTTCTATTTGTGATAAATTACATATTGTTTTGTTTATTTTATTTATTTATTTATGATTGGTTATACATGTTTTGTTTGTTTCAACATTTTTTATGTAGTGCAATAATTCACTTTTTTCTTGCCTAGGTATAATTATGCGCATATGTTTAATTGGCCCACAATTTGGGCCCATATGTTTTAAGCCCATTAGGTTTAGGTTTTGAAGTGTATATAATCTATACCAATAATTGAATAGGGGAGCCCGTTAACTTAAGAAATCCTAAAAGAAAATTTCTTTCTATTTTGTTTTCCCCAAAATATACAATCAGCCAGCCACTCTCACAACCGTCAACCTCTTTGCACCACTAAAATCCACTAGTCAGCATCGATACTTCATCTACCCTATCCCATTTTCCTCTTCATCCCTTGCTACTCCACCATTATAAGCCCCAAACTAGCCACCAATCAAGTTCATACCATTAATCAGCAACTTCATAGCACCTAGCAATGGCAGAAATAAGCAAACTCAAGCTCACCTGAAGCGACCAAAACACTTCTCCTCCTCCGACGAAACCCGCCACACCAATGCCACCCCATCATCTTCAGACCACCATAGCAAAACGCCCAACCATTCACACTCAATTTCAACACAAAACAACAACTAGACAACCCTATAATGCATCACCATAACCCCCCAAATAACCCTTTCTTCTCCCCTCATCCTCGCCGAGTTTCGCCATTAATGGCGGACCCCAATATTTCAGCACCCAAAACCACAACAAACCGACCCTCTCATCTCCTCCACTTTGCAGAATAGTAACAACTCAAGAACCATCACGTCTCCAGACTCCATATCTGACCGGACAAGAATACTCCGGTAACCCCCATTTTAATCACTGCATTAGTATTCTTTTATTTAATATATAAAGTACTGTTATTCTTATGTGTTTTCTTCTTGTGGGTTTATTTTTATTATTTATTTTTCTTTTCTTATCATTATTATCCTTATATTTGTTCTATCTATACTTTGCCTTAGCCATATTTATATTGATTATTATGTTTCATCCCTGTGATACTACTAATTGATTATCATTATTTGAACCATTGTAGAGAATATTTGTCACGGCTATAGATATTGTTACTAGCATATATTAACCTTTATTTTATTTTGTAAATAAATTTTTATGTATTTTTGGACTGATCTCTTGCTGTTTGACAAATTTTATCGGAAATTTCTAGATTTTGTGGAGTTACCATCTTTAGTATTTTATCTTTTATTTTATCATTCCTGTTATGTTACTTCTCATATTGTTGAATTACAACTATCATTTGTTCACCATTTCAGCATGATATTTCGTTCTTTCTATTTATTAATTTATACATATTGTTTGTTAAAATTGGCCAATGACGAATTTATCCGTCGCATTTTGAGGCCTCCCCATTCAAAATGACGAAAAAATTTAGATTATATTCATATTTGTTACATGTTAAAATTCAAGTTTATATAATAAGTTCATCATTTGCTAAACCTGGCCAATGATGAATCTATCCGTTGGATTGCGAGGCATCTCCATTTAAAAAGGGAGGAAAATTTAGTTTGGATTAATATTTGTTACATGTTAAGATTCCAAATTTTAGATTATGTTTACATATATATATTGTATGTTAAACTTGGCCAATGAAAAATCTATTCATCGGATTTTGAGGCTTCCCCATTTAAAAAGATGGAATAATTTTAGTTTATTCTTTGTTTATTCATTATTGTGTATATTATTAACGTTGGACAAATACTAGGCCGTGTCTCCTATTATTTTTTATTTTGTTCTTTTTGTACATTTTATGATCATTACACTTGTATTATATTGTTTATCTCCTCAATTTGCAAAAAGAGTCCAGCCTGGATTTTGAAGGGTGCTAATACCTTCCCTTCAGAATAACTTGAATACTTACTTGGAATTTTTCGTTCGCAGACTATTTTGTAAATAATTATTTTGTTTCCTAATTATTCTCAAAATTAGGTGGCAACTCTAAATTAAATTATTTTTTATGTGTTGCCATGATGTTGCTCCTTCTGGATGTGAACATCAAGAATATTTACGAAGGTTACAATCCTTATAAAATCTTAAAAAAAGATGGTGTAATCCTCTAATTTTTCTCCTCATGATCATCAACTCAAGAGTTCACTTTGGTCTTGAATCGAAGAAATACTTGTTGATATTTCACTACGAATGCGGAACTAAGCTTTAATCACAATCGCAGAAATATGGAAACTTGCGGCTTACAACTTGGAGAGAACAACTCCTTTGTATGCGGAAGGCTTGTAGATCATTACTGAAGAGTAGAATATTTCTATGTATGAAACGCACCAAAAATGCCCCAAAAATGTGCCTCGAAAATGCCCATAATTGTAATTTTTATATATCTCAAAATCTGTGTGCGATATCCAAAATTCGACTTCATATTCGTGATCATGGGGAAAAATTGAGTGTGAAATGGGTACAACACTAATTTTAGAAGACCCTTAGCAAAAAATGATTTTCCCCAAAATTTTGCTTTCTAGTAGGCATCCGTGATGTGGACCTATCGCGGAGGTGTGTTTGCAGTTCCTTAATTGTTATTGTTCGGCCTAAGACATTGGGGCCCTGGCCCCATGCCCACATATGCGTGAAAACACCTATATTTAGCCATTTTTCAAGAAACTCTCAAAATCCTCTCTAACACTTAGCCAAATATTTTATCCAAATTTAAGTGTCTCAAGCTAAATTACGGATCTCAAGAACTCCATTCAAGTTTTAAGTCTCCTTCAAGTCTACATCAAGAAAATACAAGTTCAAGGTATGTGGGTTTCAACCATTGGGTCCTTTCATCCATGGTGTGCAACCTCCCTTTTTTATGAAAATTGCATGTCTTCAAGTTGTATTATCTATGGGTATCTCTTATTATGAATTTTGATTATAAATTATGTTGGGGTTTTGTGAAATGTTGATGGTGTATGCATGTTTATCTATTCCAAGCTTATACTATGAATTACTTGTGTCTATGGAGACTATGCATGTTTTGGGCAATGAAACTATGGTCTATTATGAGATTTGATGATGGATTTCAAGGTATCTTACATGAGGGTTTTGTTGAAGTAGTTTAACACATTGTTGTACGTCGAATGGATTGTGTCACCGCCTGGGGTATTTCTGTGAGTCCTCGAAATGAGATAATACCGAAAAGGATTTTTAGTCAAACATTAATTGGTCGTGCATTAACAGATGATATATACATGGGTTCGCGATGTTAGGACCCGCAACATAATTTAAACCCCGAACGTCCTCAATTGGTTCGATTTAATAAAGTATTGGGACCTATGTAACATTTTACTTAACTTAGGTCCTT
>JAOTQJ010050958.1:0-14463 GCA_025642045.1 Solanum sejunctum
AATTCATAAGCTTAATTTGGATCTATCACAATGAAAACACTCTTTTCTCCTATTCAACATCTACACTTCACCCTCAATATTATGAATATTACAACATATTAACATAACTTCCTTCTAATTTGAGCACGCTCTATCATATCCTGACACTTACTCTCTCTCTCTCTCTCATCATAACAATCACTGGGTACTCATCATTTTTTAATCAAACTTATGGCAATCGACCCATCGTCTCATTACTTACCTAATGGGTATATAGCTTTAATTATAAGTCCCAATCAACTCTCACCCTTACTATCTCGTCCTTTCTTTCTATCATCACCTTTCTAACTCTGGGATGATTCAATTCTAATTAGGGTTTATAAGACCTCACATCTCATTCTTAGGTGGTAACATAAAACTCTTTAGAGACGTAAGTTTCTCTCTCATAGGTAACATCAGAAGCAAGTTTTGAATAAGAGGGTCTGGGTATATCTAGAGCTAACTTCAATGCATGATTCATATGAGTAATATTGTACTCTTTCTGGTCAATCAACTTAGCATACTAGTCGGCTTCTTTTAAGCCTGGTGTAGTCTTTCTATTATTATGATTACTTTAATGCAGAGGATCTCATCTGCAAGAGTTTGAACATTACTATCTCTATCACTTAGGTGGAACAGGCATAATTGAAAGGTTTAGAGCAACGCATGAATCATCATAGGTTTCTTAGAGAATAGCTTTATCGCACGATTCACATCATAAAAGAAGTGTAATAATTCCTAATGTCCTATACCTCTTACTTATGAAGTTTAGTGCACAACACACCTATAAATAAGACTACTAAAATGAATTCACAGACTCCCTAGGACACTTGAACTCGTGCTCTGATACCAAGTTGTCATGCCCCGGAGGGTAGTCTAGACGTAACCAACACTCAGAGACTATTGCTAGTCCCTAAGCGAACCACTTGGCCTCATCACAGTCATTCAATCAGTAGACTCTACTATCAACGGAAGACATAAGAAAGTAAATGGGCACATCATTATCTAGTCTCAAAAATAATATTATAAATAAAAGGTTAGTAGAAAGAAACTAGCTCAACAAGTCTTAACATCAACATTGGACTCTACTCTATAAAGCCTTTATCACTGTTAGGTGGTGCCAGTGACAGACCCATGACTACCTCAACTAAAACAAAGTTAATAAGTGTCTAAATCTAAAACAAGATGAAATAAATATAATGAATCCTCCAAAGTAGGGGAGGCTCACCAATCAGCTGAAGGTCTTAAATCCTCAATGATGTGCTTGTTGACGATCTCCAAATCTTATATATATATATATATCATAAAATGATGCAGCGCCAGAATGGCAATAATACATAGAATTTACGGTATGTAAAATAGCTGATTGAAACCAAAATATGTAGAATAGTATAGAAACAACAATCGACTCTACATAATAACAATCAACATGTCAAATGTCTATCAAAAGCAAGAAAAAAGAGTAGACAAGTGATCCATCAACCAATCGACTCATCAATCAAATTAGACTTATCTCAGAGGGACTTATATCAAAGGAACTCAACCCATCTCATCTCATCTCACCTCATCTCATCTCGACTCGTATTACTCAGTTTGGGAACTTTTGGGGAGTTTCTCTTATCCAACAATAATCACTTATGAGCCAGTGATTGTACAACAATCACGCTGATGTTGCCATAACCATTCTGTACTTGCCAGGTGGAGAACAAATCAAAATCACATGGACAAGTCAAAATGGAGTCAACAAATCTATAAGTCCTCTATTGATTTCAGGGACTTCTAATCAGAGGGGATCTCAACATAATATGATGTGATGGTCTAGATCCTCACCTACATTTGTCTATGCAATTTGATGAGTGTGAGTTGGACTAACTCTTACTCTTTTGGTGGTCGATACTCCTCACATGACTCAATGCTCATAAAATAATCTATCTAATTAAACTATCTCAATCAACCTCGTGGAGGCACAATCTTTAAATCAGTGTCATAGAGACTCTAATCATCTCATTAATGAATATCTCAATCAATAGCTAAAGGCTTAGAACAATCATTAGAGTACAATCAAATAGATAAATCTTTAGAGTTTGTTTATGGAGACTCAAGGGACTATCAAGTTTTATCAACTCATCATCATTCTCACCTCACAATCACAATCACAATCACAATCACAATCAAAATTCTCACGTAAGGCTCTAGACTCAATTCCTATTTTCTTTTGTACAATCTTTAAGAAAATAATAAGTAGGGTTTATGCAATAATTCATATAAAACCATTCAACTCAAGAAAATAAGTTTATGATGATCATCAACATATGAAAATACATGTAGTATATATGGTTTCTCAAGAAAATAATCAACAATCATGCATGTAGACTTAATAACCTTTAACTCTCATCTAAGACCATCTATGGGGAACATGAAAGAACAATCCCATCTTTTTATTTAGCCTTATATGCTTGGGATAAAGCTTTTCAAATCACCCATCAAGAATTCTCCTACTTTTCCAATCTCACATTCTTCTTTCTTCTCTCTCAAGATCTGACTTTCAAGTGTTGTGAAGAAGGACTTGAAATGGGGCTGTAGACCCTATTTACTCATCAAAATGACCTAAATTGATTGTGTTTTAAGTTTAGAAGGGGTTGAAAAAAAAATCTATAATGCCCCTCAAAAGATTTAAAATTTTGAATTTCGGTGGAACAGGTTGGGCTAACAGGTCCGCGACACGGACCTGTCATGTACTTGTGTAATTTCGAAAATTCAATCCAATCAAAAGATTGAAAAAAATATGTAAGTGTAGGTCCACGAGAGGTCCGCGTCGTGGCTCTAATGCACACCCTTACTGTCTCAATTTTTGGGTCAAGAAATTATTTTTCAATCTGGTTGTTCTAAAATCGGGCCGAGACCACTTTTCCACCCAATTTTTTGTGCTGATCGCAAATTCGGTCTTGAATTTTCTATCCGAGCTTCGAAATAGACATTATGCATAAGATTCTATTTTAGGAGCATTTTGATAATTTTATCGGGCGTTACAAATGTATAATAACAACCAACATAGAGAAGCTGTAAGTGTTTGAAATTTTATGGAAGATACTTCTTCTTTACAACCATAAACATCATCATGAACACGAACATTTCATCATGAATATCATCATGAATATGAACTCTCCATCACGAATATCATTATAATACTTGTAGAAAATTCATGTAGCTTGAGGCATGTCAAAAGACACCGTCCTTAAGGATATTTCACCCGGTTGGTGTACCCCCTAGGATTCAACAAGCTCTTCTTGTATAAAACTAGGAGCCAGAATCTAACAAAAATTTTAATTTGGAAACCCAGTACTATACAAATATGTATATGTAAATATAGGAGGAAGAAATTGTAATGAAATATATTTTCTCAGTTACTCTTCTCAAGAATATAATCCCTATATAAATAAAATATTTCACCTTTCATGAATAAATGTAAGCAATTAAGAGAGAATATAATGACACATAGATATGGTCAAAAATAATATTTAGAGGGCAATCATATTCTCTCATTATTCATCCATTTAAGAGTAATTATTAATAACATATTAAAATGGTGAAAAATAATATTAGATGAAAATATATTTTTTAGACACTAAAATTAATTTTCCAACAATCCCCTACATATCTCAAAAATAATATTAAGGAATAGAATAAACAAGATGGTCTTGCTGGGTTTCCACATATGAGTATAATGCATCAAATCTGGCATCTGTAGATTATGAACCTGATCTAGATAAAACAAGATTAAACTTACAGAACAATTGGTGAAGTAAAGAACTTCTATGAACCAAGAATTCCTTTGTAAGTAGAGTGTCTTATTCCATCACATTACATTCGCACAATCTTTGTTGTTCTTGTGATTTTGTGGTAAGAGGCTATCACATGTCCTGCTATTCATGAGTGCTTTAGAAACCTGTCACAATTTCATAGAAGCGACACCATTTCACACTCATATAGGTCCAATCATCAAGTGTATTATGTAGAGCAATACACCAGCTATAGGGGATATGATTTGGATTAAGAGTTTAACTCAACCCTCATTTTGCCTTGCAGATTGTTGTACTATATTCACACATCATAGGAGGGACATAATTGTATAGTGCTTACTTGATCAACTAATGACTTGTTATTACCCATATGAACCTAATTCATGGGATCTTCAATCGCATCGATTTGTTTACCATCATTATTAATCTTCTCAATTTGACCAATGAAGTCCTACTCCCCTCGTTTCTTTTAGTCAGTGAATTGATCAGATTCACCTCTGACTACACATAATTTATATAATTATTTTAATCTCATAATAGTTGCTTTATAACACTATGTCTCAAACACATTTATTTATCTTTTACTGTTTGCAAAAAATATTTTTCACAAGAATTTTATTATTTCTTAGCACCATATTTGGATTTTGAAATCCATTTAGAAACATATATTGTACCCCTCTAGTATAATCAAATATTCAATTTATTATGTACTATACTTATGGTACCTCTCATGTAGCATCAATGATTTGTTTTTCAAAATATAAACACCACCACCATTTTCAACCATGTGTAAAACTTGTCACCATTTTTCTCTCTTTGAAATTATTATTTTTAAAATCATTTTCAATAATATTAATATGATAATATAATCACTCCATAAAAGAAATTATATTTTCAACAAACTCAAATTATTATAATGTTGGACTCAATCACATTACAATAAATTACGACAAATATGTATTAATATTAAATTAGCATACAATTAAAAATTTAGATATTTTTTAAGGATCATGTATAACTACCACAAGACATCCCTACATTTGTAAAATACCCCTACATTTTCAAAAATTTTAAAATGGAGAATAGATTTTTCATAATTTATAAAGCTTTTCAAGTTAATATGTAACATACAAATTTATATTTAAAAATATATTGTAATTTATTAATTTATCAAGAAACACAACATTCACATATCTGGAGATATCTACAAATGTGACACATAAATGTTTGTCACCTCTAATCTTTTGAAAAGATGTAACCTCCACATTATAATGAACACCACAATTAAGACTATTCAAGTGATAATATTATTTCTTACATTCTTAAACATTAGAAATGGATGTTACAAATTAACTTCAGTAACATATTTCAAAAGTAATGTTAGAAAGGAATTCAAACATAACAAATATACCAAAATTACATTAATACAAATAACAACAACAACATACCCAGTGAAATCTCACAAGTGGGGTCTGGGGAGGGTCGAATATACGCAAACCTTACCATTACCTCATAGAAGTAGAAAGACTATTTTCTCGGAACCCTCATCTCAAAATCCATAAGCAGAAAAAAATTAGATATGACAAAAAGAAAAGAAAAAAGAAAAAGCGACTAATAATAAAAAGCACATGATAGTATGTAAATACGATAAAATTAACACATATATGACAAATAATGACAACACATGACAAAAAATATGACTACTCTTGGTACTCTACTATATCGAAGGCCAGACTTCCACCTAACCCTACCAACCAAATTAGCCTGCTACTCTAATTCGCGACCTCCATTCCTTTCTATCTAAGGACATGTTCTCGGTGAGATCAAGTTTTCTCATATCTTGTTTGATCACCTCCTCCCCATACTTCTTCGGTCTACCTCTACCCCTCCATGTAACTCCCCAAACCAACCTCTTGCACCTCCTAACAGGAGCATCAGTACTCTTTCTCTACACATGTCCAAATCATCATAGTTCTCGCTTCTCTTATCTTATCAACCATAGAGCCAACTCAGATTCTCCTGAATAGTCTCATTCCTAATCTTATTACTCCTAGTATGACCACACATCCATCTCAATATCCTCATCTCTGTGATATGCATCTTCTGAATATGTGTCTTTTTAGTGGCCAACACTCTATCCCATACAGCAAAGATGGTCTAACCACTATTCTATAAAACTTACCTTTGAGTTTAGGTGGTATCTTCTTGACACACAATACTCTAAAGGCCAGCCACCATTTAGTCCATGCTGCCCCAATACGATGTGTGATATCATCTCGATATCGCTACTACTCTAGATGATGGACCCTAGATACTTAAAGTGTTCCATCTTGGGGATAGATTGAGTGGCAAGCCTCACATTTATGTCGGCTTTATACCTCGCAACACTAAATTTGAACTCCAAGTATTCTATTTTGGTCCTGCTCAGTTTGAATCCTTTGGACTCCAAGGCGTGTGTCCAAGACTCCAACCTATTATTAACTTTAGTTTGAGTCTCATCAATCAATACTATGCCATCTGCAAATAGCATACACTATGGAACCTCCTCTTGGATAGATCACATAAGCTCATCTATCACTAATGCAAATAGGAAAGGGCTCAATACAGATCTTTAATGGAGTCCCATCTCAACAGAAAAATACTTTGAGTCTCCTCCCACCGTTCTTGCTCGAGTTGTTACTTCATCATATATGCCCTTTATCTCCTTGTACTATCAGACCACCTTCTACCTCTAGACACCTCTATAGGACATCCCTTGGAACTTTTTCATAGGCCTTCTCGAGATCAAGGAACACCATATGAAGGTCCTTCTTTCTTTTCCTATATTTCTCTACTAATCTCCGAATAAGATGAATTGCTTCAGTAGTTGACCGCCCCGACATGAATCCAAACTGATTTTTTGAAATAGACACTACTCTTCTAACCCTCATATCCACCACTCTCTCCCAGACCTTCAATGTATGACTTAACGACTAGATACCCCTGTAACTGTTACAGTTTTGAATATATCCTTTGTTCTTGTACAATGGAACCATCGTACTCCTCCTCCATTCATCAGGCATCTTGGCATTCTTCAAAATAGCATTGAATAGTCTAGTTAACCACTTATGCCATCCTTAACCACGCTTTTCCAATAATCTACTGGAATCTCATCGGGTCTGATTGCCCTCCCTCTCTCCATCCTATTAATAGTCCTTCTAACCTCCTTAACTTTAAACCACCTATAATAGCCAAAATCACGATGACTTTTGGAGTGTACCAATGTTATATTAATAAAATATTAAAATAATAAATCTGAATATATAAATTTACAAGATATGAAATTTATTTTATTAATCCATAATTAAATTAAATAGACTATAAGTCTAACAAACAAAAAATTTATCTCAAACAATTAAGTAAATATAAACACTAGCTTTTTCATCTTGCAAAATATTAGCCACAAATAAGTTATGCTTAAAATACTCATCACCCATAACAACATTTGTTAACACACTATGAAATTCAAATAAAACATCCATTCAATCTTTTCTCATAAATTTCACAAGAATTAACTTGCACTAAATTTATACCATATACCATGCACGTCATATTATGCCAATATATATGGGAATTTAATAAGAATTTTTCATTCTAAGAACTTAAATAGTTCTAGAATCAACAACATATATAAATTATTCTTCTTCCCCCATTTGGGTGTATGTAGAACACAAAAGGTATTGATTCACAAAATATGTTCAATAATATCAAAGTCTAACACCCGCTCTTTCAATTCCACATATTAGCAATAATATTCACTTGAGGAAATATCACAATAATTTATATCATCTGCTAAGACAAATTTAATTTTCTAAGAGGGATTGTCATTTCTCCGAATCTTCTTTTATATTGAGACATATTGACTCAATTTATCACACACAAATTACTAAAATGATAAACAGATATATTGTCACATACCTCACTAGCATGAGCACAAAGGATTAAGTTATCCTCCACATACTGACTATCACAACAATTTTCTTTTCTCCTCTGTAGTTTTGTGTTACATCTATCTGTCACTTTCTTATTTCTATTTCCATTAAACCTTAGAATTTGTTTTTCCAGTATAAAACTCTAAGTTCTGCCAAGTGCACTACAAACATAAATCTGGTGGTTCTTCATATTTGGAGAGACAACTTTTAATCTTTTAATTTCATCCATAAAATACTACTGCTAATTTTTTGTAAAATTAAAGTTGTAAAATATCCTTAAGATTGTTGGAAATTTTATGGATAATACTTCTTTTTTATGACCACGAACATCATCACGAATATGAACACTTCATCACGAACATCACTATGAACACTTGTAGAAAATTCACGTAGCTTGAGGCATGTTAAAAGACACTGTCCTTAAGGATATTTCACCCAGTATGAGTGTATCCCTCAGGATTCAACAAGCTCTTCTAATATAAAACTAAGAGCTAGAATCTAACAAAGATTTTAAAGTAGAAACCCAGCACTACAAATATGTATATATAAATATAGGAGGAAGAGTTTGTAATGTAATATATTTTCCCACTCACTCATCTCAAGAATATAATCACTATATAAATAAAAGATTTCACCTTTAAAGAATAAATGTATGCAATTAAGAGAGAGTATAATGACACATAAATATGGTCAAGAATAGAATTTAGTGGGCATTCATATTCTCTAATTAATCATCCATTTAAGAATAATTATTAATAATATATTAAAATGATGAAAAATAATATTAGATGAGAATATATTTTTAAGATACTAAAATCATTTTTTCCAACAGTAAGTATCAACAACACAAACGAAGGTGGCCTAAAAAGGAAAAATAGTAAATTTCTTAGTTCCGGAGGGTAGATGTGAAAGTGAAGAGTGGATGCACACACCTCGATGATGCAGGAAGGTGGCGCAAAGTGCAAAATCACTAGTTTAGAAGGATGGCATTTTCATAATTCCCAACGATGCGGAGGGCGATGGTAAGAAGAAATCAAAAGGAAACCGAAGTAAAGGAGAACACCAATACAGAATGGATGGGTGAAGCGAAGTAGAAGATACTTGAGGGTAGGGTGTCATTTGTGACTGGGTGCCCTACGTGCGAAGGAGTGTGAATATTGGGGCAAGGAATTTGAAAGCCTAATGAGGCGCATCGGCATGAATTGCTTAGCAACAGTCACAACTGCCAACAATCAATTTGCTTCAATACTTTTTGTGCTAGCAACTTGAAATTTTTCTCCGTTTTGAAAGCATATGAAGAACATCTGCAGGAATTGTTTAAAAACAGTCACAAAAGGAACAATCTTTGTAAAGATTCAATGAGTAAGTTACATTAGCCATTAGAAAAATGATGTAGTATATAGGCAAGACAGTTCGGAAGGAATACATCAGTCACAATCGTATCTTTCTTATTTGTATAAGAAAGATGAATAGAGAGAAACATGCTTGGGTTGTGTTTAACCAAAGTAACTGTCACGACCCAACCCAGGGGTCGTGATTAGTGCCGGTTGGGCACCCAGACAAACACTAAACTGGATTTTCATTCACAATAACTAAGGAATTTCACGAAATTTCGACAGAGTTTCCTCTGTTTTTCTGACTAGCCTCACCTGCAATCAGTGAACCCAATAGTACCAAATATCACTATATGATCATATACATATATGTGGGCCGACAAGGTCACCGCTGCGGCAGAACCGCCCAACAAATATATCATACAAATGAGATCATACCAACATAATTTCCCAAACCCACATGTATCCACAGACCTCTATGCACAGAAACCGGATCACAAGGTAGGATAGGGCCCCGTCATACCCTCGAATATATAAAAATGCAAAATACACAAAAAAAACGATGTGCTCCTGATGCAAGGGAGCACTTCAACGGTGGGCGAAAGTACTAAGAAGATGACCTTTTAACCTGTTCGTCCGTACCTACGGGCATGAACGCAGCCCCCGAAATGAGAGGGGTCAGTACGAAATACGTACCAAGTATGTAAAGCGAAAAGTCCGAAATGTAAGTGAAAGTAATAATCCGAATAAGAAGATATAAAAGTCAAACTCATATGTAAACATCAAAATATTTATTTATTTAAACATCCAAATAATGCATATCAGAAGGGAACGATAGTGACCTCCAAACTCGCGCCATACCACAACATAACACCAGAAGTTTCAAATCTCCGAAATCTCAAACACAAATCCAAACTGTAACAGAGGATAGGTGAACCAGGGCGACGCGCCAAGCGTTCACGTATCATAATGCATAAAGGTCATCATGCCCATTTATGGAGCTGAGGCGACGGTGTCACGCACTCCCATGAGTCGGGGCGAACTCGGCCCAGCACTCACACGTCATGATGCCATCCCAGCCCAGTACCTTATGCCTCCAAGCTAAGCAAAGCTGATCCATGGGCAAACCGACCCACCGTATCCAACCTACTTCAAAATATATATACATATAATCATATATACACATGAAATAACTGGCTCGGGAACTGGTGAACGAGGCCAAGCGGGCACGAACAGAGTCGTGAGAGTCAGATGCATAAAAAACTGGTTTCAAACACTTAGCAATATGCAAAATGTTCACTTTTGAAATTAAGTAGTTATTCTTTTATGAGATTTTGCCAAAATTGCTCAAACTCACTTTTAGAGATAATTTCGGAACAAATTGAACTTATAGCTTTCCAACTCTCTAATTCTGATCAAACGAACACTACTCATGGGTTCAAAACTCTAAAATTTAATATGAAGTAAATTTATCATAAGATTGGCCAAAAATGAATATAGATTATTTTCAGACCCAAATTGTAAAAGAAAGGGGATTTATCAAATGTACAACGTTGATTAAGTTTACTAATTCATGCCAAAGAGTAGGAAATCTTTACATACCTCAATTTCATTCGCCAACTAGCTCCCACGTAAAGTCAATCCAAACTTAGACTTTCGAACGTTCAACGTCTACACAATTACAATAATGCCAATGATTAATATCTATATCGTGCCTTTATTCCTAACTTTTTCGATCTAAACTTATAAAAATTTTGGCAGCATTTTCCTTAAAATACACTGCCCTGAGAATTCAACTCGGCTTAAATAATCAGTCGACAACAATGACAACATTCCATAACGTCAAAAAACCTTTTCAAATACCACCACAACATCAAAATGCCACAAAATGCTATTGCGATGTAACTAGCAAAATAGGGCAGCAGTGAATCAAATTCAGATCTATCATATTTAAGCCTTTCGATATTCTCCAAAAACCACAATACATCACCCCAACACCCAACGAAAACCTCCAAAGCTAAAACGTAACATTATAGTCTCAATGGGACTCCAATTTAAGCTAATGCTCATATAATCATCTGAATCATTTTCTAACGCTTCTTTTACCCCATAAAGACTATTTTCATGACAATAAACACAAATACATGACAACAATCCAATATATAACTATATGCAACTTTTGTTCCCAATTCGATCACAAATTCGAAATTAGTAATTCCATTAACAACCAATCCTCTTTTCGCATTTTACCTTCATTTTAACACATTCCTAACACCTTCACAACCTTTAATTAATATAAACAAAGATAAAAATTAACATACCTTGCAATCCTTTACTACACCCAAAACCTTCGTAGCCGCTAAACTACGCGTTTTCTAGACCAACCAACGCCACCACGCTACTTAGGGGCTTCAGTATACCGAGCTTGAAGCATCAAATAATTGAAAATATGAAAAAATTGAATTTTTTTATTGGAGTACTGTAGCAAACCCGAGAGCTTGCAGCTTGCTCTAAATTTTTTTTTGCTCAATTTTTCTAACTATGGATGGATAATGTTGTACAAGATACATGGTCATATATATATAGGCAACACATATACAACTTGGACCAATCAAGAGCTTGCACATACACCTTAACCCCACCTCAAATTATCCTTAAGGACCAAACTTAGAAGAAATGTTGCATTCGATCCCAAACTTTATTAAATCAAACCAATTGAGGACTTTTGGTGTTTAAGTTAAGTTACGGGTCCTAACATCCTCCCCCCATAAGAACATTCGTCCTTGAATGTTAAACTAACCATGCAAGTTATATCTATATTACCACATTTTGTCAATATACAATTTAATTAAAATACATCATGCTCGATGAGAAGAATAACTCACCTGAAGATACCGAGAATAAGTGAGGATACTTTTTCTTCATTTGCTCCTCCGCTTCCCAAGTCAATTCTTCCCTGTTATTATTTCGCCATAACACTTTGACTGAGGCCACATCCTTGCTGCAAAGTCTCCTGACTTGCTAGTCTAAAATAGCAATAGGTTGTTCCTCAAAAGTCAGTTCCTCCGTAACCTGGATATCATCTACAGGAAAAATTCTGGAAGGGTCACCAATGCATTTGCGAAGCACGAAAATATGGAACACTGGGTGGACTCCACTCAAATCTGCTGGCAGTTCTAACTCATAGGAAACCTTGCCCATTCTACGGATGATCTAGTATGGACCAATATACCTTGGGCTTAGCTTCCCTTTCTTATCGAATCTCATTATGCTTTTTATAGGTGATATTTTTAGAAATGCCCAATCTCTAACTCGGAATTCTAACGGGTGACGACGATTATCGGCATAATTTTAGGTGATATTGCCTGCTGGATCATGTCCGGTCCAATCAACTTTGTTTCACCAACTTTGAACCATTCGATCGGCGATCGACACTTCCTACCATACAATGCTTCGTACGATACCATCTGAATGCTGGAATGATAACTGTTATTATATGCAAATTCGATCAACGGTAAGTGTTCATCCCAGCTACCATGGAAATCCATCACACAGGCCCGTAACATGTCTTCTACCATTTGAATAGTATGCTCAACTTGACCATCGGACTAGGGGTAGAATGCTGTGCTAAGACTTACCTGCGTACCCAAACCTGCCTGAAATGACTGCCAGAAATTGGCTGTGAACTAGACACCTCTATCAGAGATAATAGACATAGGAACACAGTAAAAGACACACAATCTCCTTAATATATAATCTGGCGTAGTCTTCAGCCGAGTAGGTAATTCAAACTGGAAGAAAATGAGCTGATTTTGTCAATCTGTCAACAATAACCCAAATAGAGTCATACCTTTGTGGAGTGCGAGGCAAGCCTATAATAAAATCCATATTAACGATCTCCCACTTCCACGTCGGAATCTCCTTTTCCTACAGCAACCCTCCAGGCTTTTGGTGTTCTACCTTCACTTGTTGATAGTTCAGGCATTGGGCAACAAACTCTACTATATCAGGTTTCATACCATCCCACCAATACAAGCGCTTGAGATTGTGATACATCTTTGTCGACCCAGGGTGAATAGAATAATGAGCGTGGTGTGCTTCGCCCAAAACCTGCTGCTATAACCCTGCAACATTTGGTACACATAATCTACCTCTAAACAATAAGATCCCATCAAGAGAAAGCTCGAATGGGGTCTGCTCCTGCTTCTGGGTTGTATCCCTGTATCGGACTAGGCTAGGATCTTCATATTGCCTCCGCTTAATCTCGGCTATAATAGAGGATTCGGCTGTGCCTCGGATAGTGACTCCTGTGTTGCCTGAATCTGCCACTCGAACTCCCAGACTAGCTAACTATTAGATCTCCCGGATTACCTCTTTTTTCTCTAAGGGTGAATTAGCTAAACTGCCCATGGACTTGACACTAAGCGCATCTGCTATGACGTTGGCTTTTCCCGGATGGTAGAAAATATGAATGTCATAGTCCTTCAGTAATTCTAACCACCGCCGCTGCCGCAGGTTTAACTCTTTCTGCTTAAATAGATACTGGAGACTCTTGTGATCAGTGAAAATATCGACATGAACACCATATATATAATGTCTCCAATTTTTTAAAGCGTGGATCACCACAGCTAATTCCAAATCATGGGTAGGGTAATTCTGCTCGTGCTTCTTAAGCTTATGGGAAGCATAAGATATTACTTTGTCACTCTGCATTAATACACATCCCAAACCCACATGGGAAGCATCACAATAAACTACATACCTATCTGGAGCATCAGGCAAGATAAGGACTAGAGTTGTAGTCAACTTTTCCTTCAAGGTCTGAAAGCTGAGCTCACAGGCATCTAACCACTGGAACTTCGCCCCTTTTTGTGTCAGCTTTGTCGAAGGCGCTGCAATGGAAGCAAAGTTACTCTACAAATCTCCTGTAATAACCAGCTAGCCCAAGAAAACTAAGCACCTCTGTCAGCGTTGTGGGCCTAGGCCAATTCTTCTCAGCCTCAATTTTCTGAGAATCTACTCGAACACCATCAGCTCCTATAACATGGCCCAAGAACGCTACCAAAGATAACCAAAACTCACATTTTGAAAATTTTGCATACAATTTTTGATGATGAAGAGCGCCAAGAATAATTCTCAGGTGGTCTGCATGGCTCTCTTCAGATCGAGAGTAAACTAGGATGTCATCAATGAACACAATCACAAACTCATCCAGGAATGATTTAAACACTCGATTCATGAGGTCCATAAATATTGCTAAAGTATTTGTTAGACCAAAGGACATAACTCTGAATTCATAGTGCCCGTAGCGAGTTCTAAATGCTATTTTGGGAATATCTT
>JAOTQJ010050968.1:0-14462 GCA_025642045.1 Solanum sejunctum
AAAGTTTATACACTAATTAACTAATTGACAATAGAAATTTACTAATTAAAATTTGAGAAAGTAAATAATAAATATTTGTATAATTATAATAATAGATAGTAGAATAAGAGATGAAGAATATAATTGAGAATTGAATTTGAGAATTGAAATTTGAGAGAAAGATTGAGAGAATTTTTTAGAGAGTAAAGATTGAGAGAATTTTTGTATGAAAAAATATTTTGATTAAGGGGGTATATATATGAATAAGAAATTAATAAAAAAATTAAAAAGTTTAAAGAGTCATTGGAAACAAATGGCTCATTTTCTGCAAAATGTTGATTGTTGACCATTGGGGTGGGCCCCACTCACCCAACGATCCAATGAGGAAACTAAAAAAATTAATTTAAACCAGTAAACCGGACTAGTTCTGGTATACCAGGACTGGTATTAATAGGAAAAATCTCCCCCTCCTATCCCGGATCCCCTTACCCCCAAAAGTAACCGGTAGTCTATCGGACCGGCACTATATCGGGACGAAACCAGACTAGTACCGGTAGCTACTGATTTCGATGCTAGTCCTACCTAAAACAAGCGATTTTGCAAGTTCTTAATGCAAAATTTTATGGTTTTTATGTGTTTTATGTTGTTATGGTAGAAAAGAGATTTTGGCATGATTTTGGGAGAAAATTACAGATTTTGCTGAAGTGCAGGACATATGAGCCATTCTATGAGTCGTGGCCCAAGCTATGAGTTGTAGGGTGCTCCTGCAGTAAGAAACAATGAGCAAAATCAGAAATCTGCTAAGTGGAGGTCAGCCATACGAGGCCACTGTACGAGTCGTAGGCCTCACTACAACTCGTAGAGGTAGGGTCATAGCAAGAAACAGAGAGCTAAAAGTTTGGACCAAGAACTAAAGGCCTAGACTACGAGAGGAATATACGAGTCATAGCCCAAATAACGACTCGTAATAGTAGGTCATAACTGTCAAGTCCAAAATGTCAAGTCTTGACTACAAGACCCCGATTACGACTCATAGGCCACCGTACAAGTCGTATCTGTGTGACACACTTGCTGCCAGCTATCTTTTCTATTTAGCTTTTAGGGTGAAATTGTAAATGGTATAAATACTTAATCATAGAGTTTTGGGAGAAACAACAGACTTGAATATTTTGGGGAGATTCACTTTGAATATTCTCTCTAGAATATTTCTAGGGTTTAGTGTAGATTTCAATTTTTACTTTGAAGGCCCACTTTGGGGGCTTGAAAAATCACATTGTATTAATCTTCCATTTTATCAAAGCTTGTGGTTTCCAACTTGAAGGTGCTTTTGTTCTTCACTATTTTGAGTAAAAGCTCAACTATGTCATCCATTTGCATTGTTGTTGATTGTTCCTTAGCCATGAGAAGCTAAGCACCCATAACTTGGGGTTGTGGAAACCATAAGTAGTTGACTTAAAATAACCTAGATTTTTTGCATTTCTTTGGTTGGAGTTTTGCATGTATTATTTATTTTTTTCTTCATTTTGATTGATGTTTGGTGGTGGCCCATACCAAACTCCACTACTATCATGATTCCCACCAATGTAGATGAATAGGAAAAAAGAAGTAGATGACAGAATTCGATTGATGTGTTTTCATCTAATCAACCAAATCTAACCAAGGGGAGGTTGACTGTGATAATGGGTAACAGTTAGTTGACACACCATAGTTTTCAACCAAGCGCCATGGTGAAATTTGACTTTCACCTTCACAAGAGGGCTGGAAGATCCTAAGTTATCATCCTGCATGCGAATTCCAAATTAGAGTTATATTGTATAGGATAATTAATTCAACGAATCATGGGGAACACAATTCACAAGTTGTCCCCCAATTTGAGTTGCTTCCAGCATAATTAGTATAGTGTTTACTTTTATTTTTGTTCTTGAATAACAACCCCCCTTTTAGAGATTTTGGTAAATCGATGCTTGAAATAATTGATAGTAGATCTCTATTGTCAAGCCCAATATTCCCTATGGATTTGACCCTAACCTCTAGTTAGGTTTATTGCTGACTGCGACCACGTTGTTATTGGAGCGTGAAGATAAAATATTATGGCACCATTGTTGGGGAATACGGCTAGGTTCTTGACTTGATTTCACTATTAGTTAGTTCAAGTGTTGATTTCTAGATTATCTTGTATTTTACTTTTATTTTTGTTTTTGTTGTTTGATTTTATTTGCAGGGTGTATTAGGTTGTTTTTCCAACACCAGAAGTCAAGGCAATCCCTTAGCTCCTATCTATTTTGAGATCCATCGAATCTTTAGGAGAATGGTTCAGGTAAATTAGGATATTACAGTTGAGGAAAAAATGAATGTAAATGATGATGATGTGGGAAGAGAGGAGAATCCACCACCAAGGGACAACAGGCCACAACTTAGGAACTTCGACGAAAAAGCTCATGGATGGAATCAATATCGCTTGAATCCTATAGCCATGGGCGTTATCAGTGCTATAGTGTTGCCTCTATTATCGGCAAACCCTAAATTCACAGTATTGAGTGGATTACTCCAAATGCTTTTAAAACTGTGGTTTGTTCACAGGGCTGCCTTCAGAGGATCACCACTGTCATCTTCATAATGTCATCTTTGTCTGTAAAACTGTCATGGGGACACAAAATCTTTCTCTTGATGTAGTTGATTTGCAGGTCTTCCCATTGTCACTAACTGATAATGCAGTTATGTGGTTGTCTGAGCTTCCTCCGGTACATAAAACGTTGGGTAGAGCTTTAGAGAGTGTCTTTAGAGAAATATTTCCCAAGATTAAAGAATCTTGAGCTCAAAGACCAAATAAACAATTTTGAGCAAATGCCCGGTGACACTATTAGTACCACATGGGAGAGATTCACCAAATGCTTGAGGATGGTCCCTGATCATAAGATTGTTAAAGATGCCTTGGTTGAGATTTTCTATTGGGCACTTGATAAAAATAGTCAAGCTTGTGCCGACACAATCCTGGGAGGCATATTTCTTAACCAACCTTTTGCATTGATAGCTGTAAGAATAGAGCAAGTGGTTAAAACAAATAGAGTATGGGGTCAGAGAGAGAGAGGTGCAATGAAGAACTCTTATTCGGTAACCACCAACAATGAGCAAGCAAAAGTCAACAAGGAGATCATGGAGCAACTTGCTCAACTTTGCACGAGTATGGACTTAGTCTTAAAGCAAAACCAACCAAGTGTTCAAGCAGTAACCCACCAACTTCCTAAGGCTCCTATGTATGAAGCTCCATTCTTTGGTGAAGATGCTTGCTTCGTATGTAACCAAGCGGCAGGTTCCCAGAACAACTCCCAAGGGTCCAACTCCGACTATTAGAGGTAAGATTCTGGGAATCAAGATAGAAACTACAATCGTGAGGGTGCTTTTAGAGACAACCGAGGTGGCTACTATGAAAGGGAGAGAATGTCAGATGCCGAATGAGGTAGAAGAGATGGCTATAGGCATAGTCCTTATGTGCTACATCACAACCGTGATGTCGGGTCAAGTAACTCTAAGATTGAAGATATGTTTGATAAATTATTAAATAGGGCCGATCACCAAGATGAGACTTTGAAAGGAATAAAATCTGATATTTCAAGCATCAACCAAAAGATAGAGTCTCACTCATTGGTATCAAGAAATTAGAACAACAATTTGGGCAAGTTTCTTCACAATTGAACTAACGCCAAAAGGGAACCTTACCAAGCAATATGGTTCAAAATCTAAAGAATGATGGGCACTGCATTGCGGTCATGACTTGGAGGGTAAAAGCATCATAGATCCCCCTATGCTGGTGGTTGAGGATGAAGCTTGTAAGAAGGATATTGACGGTGAAGTTGTGGTTGAGGAAGAAGATTTGGAGAATGTTGGATTACAAAGAGAAGATGTCAGAGAATGACAAAAAGTTAAGACGATCCCAAAACCTCTGGCCCCTTCCTTCAAAGGCTTAAGAAAAAGGAAGAGGATGACAAATTCAAACACTTCTTCTCGATGTTAAAACAATTGTCCATCAATATTTCCCTTCTAGAAGCTTTGGAAAAGATGCTCAGGTACGCCAAGTATATGAAGGATTTGGGGACAAAGAAGTGCACTTTGAGCCAAGAGCTTTCACAAGAGCTCCAACAATGTAGTTCCATCATAACTAAATGCCTTGTCCAAAAGCAAGAGGATCCGGGTGCATTCGCCATTCCTTGCACCATTGGTGATGCAGAATTCGCAAGAGCGTTGTGTGACTCAGGAGCAAGTATCAATCTAATGTATCTTGCCATGTTCAAAAAGCTTGGCCTTATATAACTCCTACTCAGACAAGAATGCGATTGCTCATGGCGGATCTAACTATCAAAAAGCTAGAAGGGATAATTTTTGATGTGCTTGCAAAGGTTGATAAGTTCATCTTTCCCACAGACTTTGTGATCCTTAATTATGAGGTTAATTTTTAGGTGCCCATTATATTGGGAAGACCATTTTTAGCCACCGAGAGAGCCTTGGTGGATATCGATTCGAGTTAACTTTGGTTCAGGGTCAATGATGCAAAGGTCATGTTTGACATCCACCAATCAGTAAAACACTCGGATGAGTGTAAGAGTGAAGTTTGGGCCCTTGAAGATTTTTTATGATGGATGATGACAAAGTCGAGCCATGATGTTAGACAAGGCGCTTTATGGGAAGCAACCCAAGTATCTTTTATATTTTTGGATTGTTTTGAGACTGTTTCTTTTGTTTAGATTGTTAGGTAGTAGTTTGATGTTTGTTGAGAGGTTTAAAGATATTGGATCAGTTGTATTATTCTGGACATCAGTATATTTTGAAGTTTGGTTTGCAGGTATAGGTCAAGAGCTGAAGAGATGAAGAAAAGTACATCTGGAGAAACCTCTATGAGTAAGCCTACGACTCATAGTGCATACTATGACTCGTAGTCATGCCTCAAACAAGGAAATAGTAATGACCTAAAGTTGATACACACACTACGAGCCAACCTTACGATTCATAGGGTCCGCTATAAGTCGTAAGTGGAGTTTATAGTGCTCAGGTATGAATTTTGTTTTTCCAAGTGCTGACTTCTGCTTCAAGACCAGGATCTACGAGTCGTAGGATACATTAAAACTTGCAGTCAGGGTCTCGTAGCCCCAAACAATAGTTTTTAAAATGTTGACCCGATTGACTATATTAGGGGTCAAAATGTTTGACTCCAAATTCTCCAGTTTCTTACCCTATCCTGCTCTATTTACTGCTAAGATTTTTCCCCTCGCTATTTCAAACACTTTCCCGACTACTCCAAGGCACTTTTTGGTAAGTATTCTGGCAAGTACGTGTATTTCTAGGGTTCTCAGCTTTCTCCTTGTTTTCTCAATACATCTTTATGATTTTCGCTCACTCATTTGGTAAGATTCCTTGATTAAATTTTAGCACTCCTCTGTGATGAACTCTTGATGATTGTATGATGATTGTGTGTTGATGATCATAGTGAAGATACCCATGAGATAATGACCTTGCATAAGTATGAGAATTAGGGTTGGGTCAGTTGAAATTCCCTAGCATGATTTTTGCTTTTGTAATTGCTCTTATTGGGTAGTTGTAGTGTTTCCTTGTTGATCATGAGTTTGAAGATTGATTTTTGGGGTGATTAATTTTCAAAATTATGTCAGAGTTGAAATTTGGGGATATTGGTGTGTATTCTAATGTGCAAATTCATGTTACCCCATGAATAAAGTTATATTGAACTCTCTTGAATCTCCTTGGGTTGTATTGTTGTTGATGAGTACGAGTTTAGAGATTAGTTGTTCTTGGGTGTAACTTGAATGGAATTTGATTGTGTTTGATTGTGGGGTAATAGTTGATCGTATTGACATGATTCGTATTGGGTTTAATTGTGTGTTTGGGATGATGTGCTGCTTCGACGTTGTTTATTTTTGTCATTTGAATGGTTTTCGGTTCTTGTGGGAAGGTTACATGCACCCCAAGTGCCTTTTGTTTTCTTCTACGAGGACCTACTACAAGTCGTAGGTCAACTTATGAGTCGTAGTAATCCCTCGTAAAAGGCAACAATTACTTGAGGTTCCTTAACACTTACCATATGAGACCTACTTACAACTTGTAGTGCCTACTAAGAATTGTAGTAAGGGACACGTCGGACCTGCCTTGTTCTGAATTATATTTTGTATCTTACTATGAGCCCAATATAAGACTTGTAGGTCAACCTACAAGTCATATCTGATCTTCATATCTGTGATCAAAATGTTATTTCTTTTCAAGCACCTTAGCATTACGAGCCTATTGTACGATTTGTAGGATACCTTATGAGTCATACCTGTGCCCCGTACCTGCAGAGTTGCAGCTGGTTCAATGCATTCTACTTATGTTTTTCTTGATTGATTTTGTTATTCTTTCTTAGTTCTCTTGTGTGAATCCTTTTTTATCAAACATTATAGTGCTCATGATGTATTTTTGGGGTTGAATTTTCAAGTTATATGGCTCTCAAGGCTAGAAAAGAAGCTATTAAAGCTTTGGGATGAGACTTGAGAGATACCCATCTGATGACAAGCAATCCCAGGGATCTATGGAAGTCCACAGAGCAGCATAGATCCCGAGGCAAATATGCCTCAAACTCAAGCTTGTATTGTATAGTACCGATAGAAGTTACTAGCCCCTCCTAATCTGAAGAGGAGAGTGATGAAGTCGGGTCGGATGATGGCCTCTCACTTTCGGAGTCAAGGTCTATTGAGGTATCTCAAACCCAACCTCAGGGGGCTGATTCTCAACCTTCGGCAGACCCTACTGCTACAATCATTTCCATAGACCCTAGAAATGCTAGATGGTATGTTCCAGGCATGAAGGAAATATATCACAAAGGGTTAGAACCAAAGGGTCAAGGAAAACATGTTCGACAATTTCATGGGGAGTCAAGACTCAATGATTCCAGATTGAGTAGGGTACAAGACCTGGCGGCAGAGATCAACCGTAACGGGCTTGGATAGTTATCATAGAAGATGGGCAAATATGCCCCATATCTAGTTTGGGAATTTTATGTCGCCTACTATGCCACTATCCTCCAAGATCTTCCTAGAGGGAACAAACCTACAGAGTGGTTGAAGTTGTGAGAAGTTCTAGTTTGGGGAGAAATTGTTAATCTACAAGAGACTATTAGGAGACTTCATTTCGGGACTATAGAGTACATTGTTCCACTACGGAGTATGATGATAGAATTGCAAAGATAAGGAAAGTGGTGAGCGAGACGAATGTGGAGACGAAGACTGAGTTATTTCTATGGATAGGTGGCCAGATATACGAGGAGGGAATTTAGCCTACTTAGGTCACAAACCATGTTGATCAGTTCGTGAAATCCCACCTATCATTCCAGGCCAAATTCTGGTGGTATATTATCCACTGGCACATCATTCCACTTTCGCGGATAGTGTGATCACCCTTGAGAGGGTTGTATTACTAGGCCAGCATTTTAGCTGGCTACGATATTAATTGGGCTCGAGTCATGGACTAGCAGATCCATAAGTCGGGGATTCACACTCTGACCTCATTACCTTTTCCTATATTAATACACCGATTATATGATAAGGAAGGGTTATGTGTCTCCCTTCATTAGACCCACATGTAGAGGCTCTGTACACTATGAATCCCAGCCTGATTAAGGCTTATGAAAACCTAGTGGCCCTATAGTGAGCTGTTTCTTCTCTGTTACCAGATTCATTCCCCGTTGAGCCACAGACTCAGGAGCATACCCAAGTCACCACTAGTGCTACTCTACCTACCTTAGAGCTGCCTCTAGATATTGAGACCGAGGCGATACCATCCCCCAGAACACCTGCAGCAACACCTTTTACTACACAGATTGACTCTGCAGACTTTTCTCTTATGTTTGCTTTTACTTTTCAGGCACTGGTATGCAGGATAGCGAAGATAGAGTTCCAGTTGAGCAGGTTAGATAGCTTGATAAGACCATGGGTCCATCAGACAGTCCAAGACTCAGAGAAGAGGGCCAAGAAATTTGTTTGTGAGATGATAGATTAGAGAGTTAGAGTAGTGGATGCCAGAGTAGATGCCTTTGAGGATCGAATCCATAAGAGACTCGAGGATGTCCGACCTACTGAAATGATTGTTATTATAGAGGAATTGGCCAAGTTAAGGCTGACTTGCTGAGGATGTTAGCGGCCCCGATATCGACCCCAAAGGTGGCACCGATAGATGATGATGTATTTGATTTGTTTGATAACTACCCATATGACTACGAAAGAGGCCTCTTGAGAGTGATGACCCAATGGTGAGCCAGAAGAGGCTCAGTACTATTGATAAGGTAGCAAAAATGGAGGAGCAGATACCTGCTGGGGTGGTATAGGAGTCCTTAGCTCTGGCAGCATTGAGTAGGAACTGGGAATAGTAGATAGCAAAGGGAGAGAGTGGCTCGCATGCAGTTGTAGCCCAAACCACCGAGGAGGAGATGGAGGCCCAGGACCCGATGATCAAATGGATGTCGGTGCTTGAGCATCATATGTTTGGTACTTCCCAACCTTGTTATTTTTGGATACTTTCTCCCTTGTTTTAGAAAGTATTTTCTCTATGTTTTGTTTTGAATGTTGTCTTTAATTATGTTTTAGATGTGTTGTTTTAACTTGTTAATTTTTGGTATATATATATATGTATGTGTATGTATGTATGTGTGTGTCTGTGTGTGTTTACTTTGAGAACAAAGTATTTTCTTTCGGTGGGGTGTCAGAAGTTATGAATTAGGGTGAAGTTTGAGTACCTCGAGTCCATAACTTCCCCTATTTTTGATTCCAAGGTTTTCTTGCCGTATTTATTTTTCTTTATGGATGTTTTTAATTTCTGTTGAACTGGTATGTTTAGGTAGTGTAGATAATTTATAGATATATAGTAGTTACTATCTTTTGGCATATATACAATCTTGAAATAGTTTTTAAATGCTTTAAAAATTTGGTACCCTAAATACTTTTTTGATTGTTGGTTATTTTTGCAATCATACATGTTATTATCTAGCAATGTTTGTTATGATAAAGCAAAAGCAAGTTGATACTTGAAGCATGACCTATGAGTCTATACTTGATTATGTAAGTGATACCATGTTTGTGATCTTATTTTGCCACATTCATGTATTATGTATGGACTCAGTACTTGCCTTATTACTCTAAGATTGGATTGGTGATGTGGTTGATTGGGAAAGGATCTTAGGCCATTGTTCTTTTAATGAAGTCCACTTTTCCCTAACTGACCTACCATATGTGATAGTTTATCCCTTGTTCTAATTGTTTGATTTATTCATGCACCTGTTCTTTCTTGACACCTAGCTAGCCTAACCTTATTTTATGAAATACCCTGCTATGGGCCCTGATCTATCCTTGAACATGTGAACCTTGATTGAGGCTAAAATCCTAAGTTAAGGGTGGCTGTGAATAGTGGCCCTGGTTTTGGGAATAGATATTGTGTGCTTCACCTCAGGCTAAAAGCCTAAGTTGAAGATGGCCTTTATTGGGGTAAAGTAATGAAAATGAGGTGGTTAGTTGGAAAAGAAAGAAAGAAATGAAATAGTCATATGCCGAGTGAGAAAAAGAAAAGTGAATTGCCTTGGATTGGAGATAATAGCAAAAATGAGTTCAAAAATAAGGTACAGCTGAAAAAGAGAAAGAAAACACCCAGGAAAAGCTTGAAAAGGAAGAATAAGGGAGGATTTAGTGAAAATGATTTAGTCATGGAGGTAAGAGTGTTGATAAACATGGTTCAAGGACAACTTTTAGTCATTACTTGCCTAATATGTCATACCAAAGCCCCATAAGCCTATGTTATAAGCCATTAAATCCTAAAGTGATCTGAATCCACTTTGTCATCAGTCTTAAAGTTGAGTCTAGAGGAAAGCCTATGGTGTTAGTCATTATGCATGAATTTCATTTGTGAGAGTGATAATGCTTGCACAGTCCCTGATTTTGAATGCTTTTTGAGTGAGATAGAGGGACTTCTTTTCTATGAGGGCATTTGCACTTCATGATTGGCATATGACTAGTCCAGTGATTGTGGATTATTGATACTCCTTCATTTATCATAGTTGGATTGCCAGATACATCTTTGTGTTTTGGTCTGCTTAGTAGCTCTACAATCAGGTTTTGAAAATGAGAGTTAGGTACCTGAATTGGAGTTAAATAATGTATATGCCGTTAGAGTAGCTACTATGTATTTCTCATTGTATACTTAGACTGAGTCATCGTTTGAGTACAAGCAACAATTCTAAGTTGAGGATGTTAATGTGCTATCAAAATACAACACATTTGGTACCTAAAACAAGGGATTTTGCAAGTTCTTAACGCAAATTTTTATGATTTTTATGTGTTTTTTGCTGTTATTGAGAAGATATGTTGGCATGATTTTGGAGAAAATTACAAATTTTGCTGAAGTGCAGGACTTACGAGCCATCCTATGAGTTGTAGCCCAAGCTACGAGTCATAAGATACTCTCATAGCAAGAAACAGTGAGCAAAATTAGAAATCTATTAAGTGGAGGTCAGCCATACGAGGCCACCCTATGAGTCGTAGGCCTCACTATGACTCGTATAAGTGGGGTCATAACAAGAAACAAAGAGCTAAAAGTTTGGACCAAAAACTGAAGGTCTAAACCACGAGAGGAGCATACGAGTTGTAGCCTAAGCAACGACTCATAATAGGTCGTAATAGTCAAGTACAAAATGTCAAGTGCTAACTACGAGACCCCGATTACAACTCTTAAGTCACCCTACGAGTCATATTTGTGTGACGCATCTGCTGCCAGCTGTCTTTTCTATTTAAATTTTAGGGTGAAATTGTAAATAGTATAAATACTTAATGATAGAATTTTGAGAGAAACAACAGACTTGAATATTTCGGGGAGATTCACTTTGAATATTCTCTCTAGAGTATTTTTAGTGTTTAGGTGTAGATTTCAATTTTTACTTTGAAGACCCACTTTAGGGGTTTGAAAAAACACATTGTATTCATCTTCCATTTAACAAAATTTATGGTTTCCAACTTGAAGGTGTTTGTTCTTCATTGTTTTGGGTAAACTCTCAACTATGTCATCTATTTGCATTGTTATTGATTTTGCCTTAGCCATGAGTAGCTAAACACCCACAACTTGGGGTTGTGGGAACCATGAGTAGTTGACTTGAAATAACCTAGACTTTTTGCATTTCTTTGTTTGGGGTTTTGCATGTATTGTTTATTTTCCTTCATTTTGATTGATGTTTGGTGGTGTCCAACACCAAATCCCGCTTACTATCACGATCCTCACCAAGGTAGTGACGAATAGGAAAAGGGAAGTAGATGACAGGATTTGATTACTATGCTCTCGTTTAATCAACCAAACCTGACTAAGGAGAGGTTGACTTGGGCAATGGGTAATGGTTATGTGGCACACCATGGTTGCCGACCAAGCGCCATGTTGAAATTTGACCTTCACCTTCACAAGAGGATTGGAAGAGCCTAAGTTACCATCCTAAGTAACCCGAATTCCAAATTAGGGTTATGTTGTCTAAGGTAACTGAGTCAATGAATCACGGAGAACATAATTCCCAAGCTGTCCCTCAATTTGAGTGTCTTCCTGCATAATTAGTGTAGTGTTTATTTTTATTTGTGTTCTTGAATCACAAGACAACCCCTGCCCCCCATTTAGAGATTTTAGTAATCGATACTTGAAATGTTGGTAATGGATCTCTATTGTAAAGTCCCATATTCCCTATAGATTCGACCCTAACCTCTGGTTAGGCGTATTATTGGTTGCAACCGCTTTGTTCTTAAAGCATGAACATCGGATTCCCCATTCATCGTGTCACGTCTAGTCCCTAGGGCCGGGTCATCACAAGTACTAGGCGAAAACTTATGAAAAATAACCAACAAATCCTATTTATAAATTTCCATAATTAAGTCCTAAACAAAATAGGAGAATTGGTCGGAACGTCATACAAAAGTGTTTTACAGATTGTATTGCATTCTACGATCCATAATTGGGGCCTCTAGAAATTTAGATTTCAACTCTACGACACCCCTCTATGACTCGTAAAGTATTTACAACTCGTAAAGGGGGTTTCATCTGATGAAATTCCTGAAAGTCCAAGTCTCTGATCCTCAGGGTACGAACCACTGTCTACGACTCATAAAACTCTCTACAACTCATCTGCATGTTTGTATAATAAACATCAGAAAATAGCCCTTCACTAGAATTGTCCACGAAACCACCCTACGGCCCGTAGAATGATCTATGACCTGTAAAGGGCCTTGTATGATAGCAAAACTCAGTAACTTCTCCAATTTTCTCCAAAATCAAGGCCAATATGTAATCCTACAAAATATAAACACAAAACCACATAAAATCAGCTAACATCACATTGAGAACACCCTAAATTTCAAGTTTTAAGCATCAAAAGTGTTGTATTTTGGTAGCACATCATTTTATTGTTTATTTAATAGTCGTGTATGTCCTAATATGTTGAATTGCTTGACTATTATGAAGATTTGAATATGCATTGTCCCTTTAAAATTTGATCTAAGCATGGGTAATCTAAATTATGATTTTAATATGGATTTTACTTATAGATTTACTTGAATTTCATATTGAATTGTTAATTCAAGATTGAATCTCTATTGCCCATTGCTATTCATATATCATTCATGGCATATGCATATATGAGCATTCGATTTT
Organism: Solanum sejunctum; assembly: GCA_025642045.1. NCBI lineage: Eukaryota > Viridiplantae > Streptophyta > Magnoliopsida > Solanales > Solanaceae > Solanum > Solanum sejunctum. Next base: position 12,682 of record JAOTQJ010050968.1, read on the forward strand.
GATGAAAATTATCGGTGGGTTAAGCTCACATATGGTTTTATTGAAAATGATTCAATGAGTTAAGTTCACATATTAGTTATGACAAAAATATGATCATATAAATGTCTATATATTGACTCTTTGAGCATATTGGGTGCTTTTTACACCATATTTCTATTGTGAATGAGCTATTTATATGCATGAAAAGTATGATATGAATTATGATTTGACTTTTTAGCCCAAGTATGAATGATTACGAAGAATGTTTGGCTTTTAAGCCCAGGTATGCATTAAAATGATTTGAAACGGCTTGCACCTCTTTTGAAAGCATGTATACGTATATGTAATCTACTTGGATAATGAATTATCACCTGAGATTAGAGGTGTCGGGGCTATCCCCAATGGTCCTCTTCCTCTCTCTTGAACTATGTCCCAGCATAAATATTTGATATAGTAACCCTGACCGAAATGGAGGCTTATAAAGTGCGGTTACAAATTATGATATGATATGATAGAATATGAAAATCCTATCCAAAATAGGAGGCCTATAAGCAGAAGTATGTTTACCTTTGACAAGTAGATCATCTCTTTTCTGGTATGGAGATAACATCGGGATTCTAAGTAATAGCTTGCTTGGTCTTATATGTCAGTTGAGGTCTCATTTCCTCTTTATATAAGCATCATAGCATTTCATGCATCATGAATTTTATAGCATATTGTTATATTACTCTTCTTTGCTACATATCTCTTTCTATATATGTGTCGTTGTCATTTAACATTGAATACAGGTATAATAAGTTTGTATGCATTGCATGCCCGCATACTTAATACATTCAGACATACTAACGCATACTTTTGCCTACATGATCTAACCATGTATCGACTGGAGATTATATTCATCGATCGTTTGACGGCTAGTTCAGAGTTTGAGAAGTTATTATGGTGAGTCATACCTTCCAAGGACAAGCCACTATTCATCTACCTTATGTTACTTTCGTTTATGCTATTTACTTTGAGGGTGAACCTGTCATGCCCCAAAGTCCCGTAGGCGAACTGGCACCCATTGCCGATAAGGCTCGGGAGAACCAACCTGTAACTATATGCATTCTGTACAAATTATAAGGGGTTTCTATGTTTGACATGCCTTTAAGTAGATAAACAGTGATAATAAGCCAAAAGGAAATGCATACGACTAGGTCGTTAGGGCCACGCTGTCTAAAGTGGGAGACATCACTTCGTTGTGCTTTACATAGTCTACAAAGCCTATAAATGAAGAGAAACATCTAACAGGGATTGGGATAGGCCCTGCCTAAACAAACTGTGTAATAAAAACATGTAAGCTCTAGACATGTACAAAGCCCCAAAGCAACTTAGAGCTTGATGACAACAGCTGAATGTGTTGTACTCTTATAGGGAGATCTACTAGCACCTGTACCTACAACATGAAATGCAGGTCCCCCTTAAGGGACGTCAGTATGGGATAATGTACTGAGTATGTAAGGTAGGATATATTGTATATAAAGTAACAACTCAAATGAAACCATGCATCTATGGAAGCTCAAGGACCACCCTTAGTTATATTGTGGAATCATGTACTTTATGTCTTTTATCTTACTTTACCTTTACTGTAAAATCTGTACTATAAAATCTGTGCATAGTTGTAATCATATGACTAACTTATCAGTGGTAAACTATATCGGGATCGTCCCTATCATAAGTTATTAATGAACCCCCTCGGGCTCCACCCATCAAACTGTATTGGGATCGTCCCTATGCTAGGTTCATAATTGAACCCCCTCGGG
>JAOTQJ010051000.1:0-14459 GCA_025642045.1 Solanum sejunctum
CTCCACACTAGGATCCTTGTTGTCGTTGAAGAGCCTCTTTTGTTCCAGGATCCGGTTTGGGTAGCCTCATATGTTTCTATGTTTTGTCAATGTATTGACATATGTGTATCGTTCGGTACTTTTGTCTAGAGGTCTGTGGATAATTGTGGGTTACGGGTGTATGGGAGATGTTTGAATGCACGTTGTATTATATGATTTTGGATACTGGATCAGGCGGCGGGACCGCAGTATGTACTTATACAAGTGACATGTTTATTAGGCGGCAGGACCGCAGCAGTGACCTTGTCGACCCGCATTTATATTTATGTGCATATGTATTACTGTCTGGGAAGCTGCTGGATCTTATTTTTGTAGGTGAGCTAAGTCAGTAAAATAGAGGAAACTTTGCCGAATTTTTGGTATATTTTTTAAGACTTTAAGTTAAGGTTTTTGCAGATTAATGTTGGTTTAAGTGCCTAATCGGTATAAGTCATGGCCCCGGGGTTGGGCTGTGACACCGGGTCTATTTTTCTGGAAATACTTACACCAACCCATCCGTAATAACCCCACCAAGATTACCACATGGCCTGATAGCATAGAACGATGCCCGATAGCATTTTATGGGCGAAGGAATAGGAAATAGGCTATTTATGTAATATTTCATAGGTGTTAGCACATAGATTCTAAGGGTTATTGGGGCTTCGGGCCTAAGAGTTTTTTGAAACATTACTCCAACCCGTCCATAACAAGCTTGACAAGAGTTTCACGTAGCTCGGCATTGCAAGATGGTATCTGGCAGTATTTTATGAGCCAAAGAACACGAAATAAGCAATTTTAACAGTTTTTCATGGGTGTTAGCCCACAAATTCTAGGGTTGCCGAGGCTTTGAGATCATTTTTCTCATAAAATTTAACCAACCCATTCGTAAAAATCTTGGCAAGATTCCTAAGTGACTCGGTGAAACCAGACAATGTCTGGTAGCGTTTTATAGGCTAAGGAATAGGAAATAGGCTATTTCGGCAACTTTTTGTAGGTGTTAGCCTCCAATTTCTTAGGCTTCCTGGGCTCTAGGATCATTCCTCCTAAAAACTTTCACCAAATCATCCGTAATGTGCCCGTCAAGAGTCCCAGGTGGCTAAGCAGTGCCAGACGATGTCTGGTAGTATTTTATAGGCCAAGAAATAGGAAACAAATGATTTCAATAGTTTTTCGTGGGTGTTAGCCCGCGAATTCTAAGGTTTCTGAGACTCTAGGATCATTTTTCATGAAACATTATGCTACCCCATCCGTAACGAGCCCTCCAAGATCCCCAGGTGTCCCAGCAATGCCAGACGATGCCTGGTAGCATTTTATAAGTCAAAGAATAGAAAATCGGCAATTTTGAAAGTTTTTTGTGAGTGTTAACGCATGGGTTATGGGGATTCCTAGGCTTTGGGCCCATTTTAATAAAAAACGTACACCCATCCGTCTGTAACAAGCCCTCCAAGAGTTCCAGGTGGCCAAGCAGCACCGGACGACCCTTGGTAACATTTTATGATCGAAGGAAAAGGAAACATACAATCTTAAGAGTTTTTCGTGGGTGTTTACCTGCAGATTCAAGGGGTTTTGGGGGCTTCAGGAATAGTTTTCTGAAAAGGTTACTCCAACACATCCACAACTAGTCTACCCAGTGTCCTAGGTCGCCCGGCGATGTTGAATGATTCCTGGAAGTATTTTAACAACCAAAGAATAGATCATAGGCAATTTCAGCAATATTTCATGGTTGTTACCTCACAGATTCTGGGATTATCGGGGCTCCAAGCACACTTTCCCCAAAATATTACACCATTGCATCCATAACGAGCTCGTCAAAAGTTTCAGGTGGCTTGGCAGTGCCGAGCAATGCCTAAAGACATTTATTGGCCAAGGTAGAAGAAACAAGCAATTTTGATAGTTTTTTATAGGTGTTAGCAGATAGATTCTGGAGTTCCGGGCCTATTTTTCTTATAAATTAAACTAACACCTCCGATATGAGCCCACCAAGAATCCTAAGTGGCTCGACGAACCTGAATGATGCCTAGTAGCATTTTATGGGCCAAGGAACAGGAAACAAGCAATTTTGACAATTTTTGGGGGGTGTTAGCCCACAAATTTTTGAACTGCCAGGGCTCCGAACCTATTTTTCTAGAAATATTACACCAATCCTTTCGTAACAAGCACTCTAAGAGTCCTAGATAGCCTGACTGTGTTGTGCAACGCCTGGTAGTATTTTATAGGCCTCGAAATAAGAAATAGGTAATTTTTATAGGTTTTTGGTGCGTGTTAGCCTATAGATTCTGGGGTCGCGAGAACTGTTGCCCTATCTTTCCTAAAATATTACACCAGTCCATCCGTAATGAGCCCACAAAGAGTCTCAGGAGGCCTAGCGGCACCGGACACACCTGGTATATGGTCCAAAGAATAAGAAACAGTTATTTTGGCAGTTTTTCATGGGTGTTAGCCCACGAATTTTGGGGCTGTCAGGGTTCTAGGCCTAATTTTCAAAAATAATTACAACAACCTGTCTGTAACAAGCTTGCCAAGAGTTTCAGGTGTCCCAGCGATGCTGGACAATGTCTGGTAACATTTTACGGACCAAGAATTAGGAAACAAGCAAATTTTGTAGTTTTTCATGGGTGTTAGCATACTGATTCTAAGGCTTCCAGGGCTCTGGGCGTAGTTTTCCTTAAAAATTACTCCAACCCATATGTAACGAGCCCGTTAAGAGTCCCAGGTAGCCCAATGGCACCGAACAATGCCTAGTAGTATTTTATGGGTCCAAGAACACAAAAGAGGCAATTTTGACAATTTTTATAGGTATTAGCACACTGATTCGGGGGTTGCCGAGGTTCTGCGCCTATTTCTCCCAAGATATTACACTAAATCATTCGTAATGAGCCTGCAAAAAGTCCAAAGTAGCTCGACGATGTTGAACAATGTCTAGTAGTATTTTATAGCCCAAGTAACAAAAAACAAGCATTTTTGGCAGTTTTTCATTGGGGTTAGCCCATGAATTCTGGGACTGTCATGGCTCCGGGCATATTTTTCTTGAAAGATTACACGAACCTGTCTGTAATAATCCTATTAAGAGTCTCAGATAGCCTGACAGCCTTGAATGACGCATGGTAGCATTTTATTTGCCAAGGAACAAGAAATAGACAATTTTAGTATTTTTTCGCAGGTAACCCATAGATTCTAGGCTACCGAGGCTCTAGTCCTATTTCTCCCAAAATATTACACCAGTTTGTCCATAACGGATCTGCCAAGAGTCCTAAGTGGGTCGACACCGCTGAACTACACTTGGTAGCATTTATGGGCCAAGGAACAAGAAATAGACAATTTTAGTAGTTTTTCTTGAGTTTTAACCCACGAATTCTGGGGTGCAGGGGCTCCAGACCCATTTTTTCAAAAGAATTACACCAAACTATCCATAACAAGCCCGTCCAAGAGTACCATATAGCCCGACAGTGACAGACAACGCCTGATAGAATTTTATGGGCCAAGAAATAAGAAATAGGTGATTTCCACGATTTTTCATAGGTGTTAGCCATAATTTTGGGACAATCAGGGCTTTGGGCCCATTTTTTCAAATAATTAAAGCAACCCATCCATAACAATCTCGCCAAGAGTCCTAGGTCACCTGGCGGTACAAGACGATCCCTGGTAGCATTTTATAGGCCGAGGAACAAGAAATCGACAATTTTGATAGGTTTTCATGGATGTAGCCTATGAATCCTAGGTTTTTCGGGGCTTTGGGTGCACTTTTCTTAAAACATTTGACAAACCCATCCATAATGATCTCGTCAAGAATTCCAAGTACTTCTGAAAATATTTTATGAGCCAAGGAACAAGAAACAGACAATTTCGACAATTTTTCGTGTGTGTTAAACCATGGATTCTAGAGTTCTAAGCCTATTTTTCTCAAACAATTATATCAACTCGTCTATAACGAGCCCTCCAAGAGTACCAAGTGGTTCGACGACGTCAGACAACACCTTGTAGCTTTCCATAGTCCAAGGAGCAGCAAACACATAATTTTAGCAGCTTTTCGTGTGTGTTAACCCATGAATTCTGGGGCTACCGCGGCTCTAGGTCCATTTCTCCCAAAACATTACACCAATCGGTACATAATGAGCACTCAAAGAGTCTCATGTAGCCCGGTAGCACCAGATGATGCCTTATAGTATTTTATGCGCCAATGAATAGGAAGTAGGCAATTCCGATAGTTTTTCATAGGTGTTACCCATAGATTATGTGGTTACTAGGGCTCCTAAGCCCATTTTTCCCAAAACGTTATACCAATCCATCATAAGTAGCCTGCCAAGAGTCCAAAGTTGCTTTGTAGTGCTGAATGATACCTGATAGAATTTTATGGGCTAAGGAATAGGAAACAAACAATTTTGGCAGTTTTTTGTGAGTGTTAATTAGCCCACAGATTTTGGGGTTGCTAGGGCTCCCGACCTATTTTTTTATGAAACTTACACTAACCCATCTATAACGCCCACCAAGAGTTCCAGGTGGTCTGGTCAGGTCGGACGACCCCTGGTAGCATTTTATAGGCCGAGGAATCAGAAACATGTGATTTTGGTAATTTTTTTGTAGGTGTTAGGCCATGGATTCTAGGGCTACTAGGGCTTCAGGCCCATTTTTCTCAAAATATTACACTAACCAATTCGTACAAGCATGCCAAGGGTTCCAGGTGGCACCCGACGACGCCTAGTAGCATTTTATCGGCCAGGAAATAACTTTTCTTGGGTATTAGCCCATGCATTCTAGGCCTACCAGGGGTTTGGGCCCATATTTCCCAAAATATTACACCAAGTTATCTGTAACAAGCCCGCCAAGAATCCCAAGTTCCTCAACGACATCGGATGATGCCTAATAACATTTTATGAGCTAAGGAACAGGAAATAAGCGATTTCGACAGTTTTCAATGGGTGTTAGCCCATGAATTCTGGGTCTTCTAGGGTTTCAGTCCCATTTTTCCTAAAATATTACACCAACCCATTCGTAACAAGCACATTAAGAGTCCCAAGTTTCCTGACAGTATTGGATGACATCTGGTAGCATTTTATGGACCAAGGAATAGGAGATACGCAATTCTGACAGTTTTTTATGGGTGTTCGCCATGAATTCTAGGTCTATCGGGGATCCAAGTTCATTTTCTTAAAATATTACAGAATCTCTTTCGTAACAGGCCCGCCCAGAGTCCCAGGTGACCCAGCGGCGCCAGACAAGCCTGGTAGCATTTTATGGGTCATGGAATAGGAAACAAGAGGTTTCAATAATTTTTCATAGGTGTTAGCCCATGGATTCGGGGGCTACCAGGGATCTGGGCCTATTTCTTCCTAAAATTTATAGTAACCCATCCATAACGAGCTCGCCAAGAGTCCTAGATGGCGCGGTAGCATCAAACGATGCCTGGTAGAAATTTATGAGTCGAGAAATAAGAAACATGCTATTTCAATAGTTTTTTGTGGGTGTTAGCCCACAGATTTTTGGGATGTCGAGGCTCCATGTCCATTTTATCCAAAATATTATACCAATCCATCTGTGATAAGATTGTTAAGAGTCCCAGGTGTCCCGGTGGTGCCAAATGACACCTAGTAGAATTTTATAAGTCAAAAAATAGGAAATAGGTGATTTCGATAATTTTTAATGGGTGTTATCCCACAACTGCAGTCGCTAGGGCTGCGAACCCATTTTTCCCAAACATTACACCATCCCACCTGTAACGAACCTGCCAAGAGTCCCAGGTGGCCCATCACTGCCAGACAATACTTGATAGCATTTTATGGGTTAAGAAATAGGAAACAAGCTAACTAAACAGTTTGTTGCCTGTGTTAGGCCACGAATTTCAGGGTTGCTAGGGCTTTAGGCCTATTTTTGCTTTAAAATAACACCAACCCATCTGTGATGAGACCGCCAAAAGTCCCAGGTATCCCAAAGGCACGCAGATGACCCTTGGTAGCATTTTATTGGCCTAGGAATAGGAAACAGATAATTTTGATATTTTTTCATGGATGTTAACGCACATATTTTGACGCCGTTGGGGCTCCGAGCCCATTTTTCTCAAAATATTATACCAACCCATCCATAACAATTCCTCCGAGAGTCTCAGTAGCAGCGAATGACGTCATGTAGCATTTTATGGGCTAAGGAATAAGAAACAAGCGATTTTGACAATTCTTCATGGGTGTTAGCCCATAAATTCTTGGACTTTTGGGATCCAGGCCTATTTATCCTAACAAATTGCACCAACCCATTCATAATGAGCCTACTAAGAGTGTCAGGTGGCTCGACAGTGTTGAATGATGCTTGGTAGCCTTTTTATGGGCCAAGGAATACAAAAATAAGCGATTTTGGAAGTTTTTCATGAGTTTTAGTCCATAGATTCTGGGGCTACTGGGGCTTTGGGCCTATTACTATCGAAACATTATACCAACCCGTCTGGAATGAGGCTGCTAAGAGTCCCAGGTGGCCCGACAGTGCCAGACGACACCATGTAGCATTTTAGGGGCCAAGGAACATGAAACAGGCGACTTTGACAGTTTCTCGTGTGTGTCACAAATTCTAGGTCTGTTAGGGCTCTGGCCCCATTTTTTTCAAAATTATTCCAACCCATTCGTAACGAGCTCGTCAAGAGTCCTAGGTAGTCTGGTGGCGCCGGACGATGCTTAGTAGCATTTTATGGACCAAGGAATAGAAAATATGCAATTTTGATAATTTTTTATGGGTGTTAACCCACGAATTCTAGGGATGCCGACGCTCTGAGCCCATCTTTTTCCCGAAATATTACACTAAACCATTCATAAAGAGCCCTCAGAGAGTCCCAGGTGTTATGGTGGGGCCGGATGACGCCTGTTAGCATGTTATAGACCAAGAAACAAGAAATAGGTGATTTATGTAGTTTTTCATAGCCGTTAGCCCAAGGATTTTGGGATTGACAGGGTTCTGGGCCTATTTTTCTTAAAAATTACTTAGACTCATTCATAACGAGCCTGCCTAGAGTCTCAAGTAGCCCATCAACGTTGGATGACCCCTGATAATATTTTATATGCCAAGGAACAAGGAAAATGAGATTTCAGTTGTTTTGCAAAGTTGAACAACTATTTTTGATATACCTGATGATTAAAATGGGACAGAGGGAGTAGTAGTTATAAGGACAACTCAATATCATCGGAGGCCTAAAGTCAACTTTTATCGAATGTCTTGTTTTTTCTCCTCAATATTTTTAAAAGAGAAATTGACATATAAATCTATTATAGCAATTAATTGGGTCAAAATGATTTTTGTGTTTGTTTTTGGCTAAGAAGAGCTTTAATTTCTCTTTAATCGATCTTAGGTGTCTCAAAATAAAAAATATTACTTGTAAAAATACTCAACGCCAATTTAAAAAAAGAAAAACTGAAACCCCACAAAAGTTTGGGGCCTAAAACCATTGGTTTAGTGGCTTGGCCCTCTAGCGGCCTTGGCAGTAGCATTTGTCAAGGATATGTTATATTTTCAGCTAAGAAGAAAATATTCGTTGAACCAACATAATCAGATAAGAAATTCTGCATTGGATACACAATGGCTAGATTGTTCAGACAAACCTAAATGGTGGGGAACTTGTAAAAGTAGTAGATGGGGAAAAAATGAAAAACAACGCTAAGGTGAATCAAAAGCAACTTAATTACTCCCTCCTTTCCTGTCAACGTGTCTTAATGGAATTCGATATAAAGTTTAAGAACTCAAAAAAAAAGAAAAATTTATATTTTATAATTTTGAAATTTTGTGATCTTAAATTAATTATTTAAAATATTAAAATTTAAAAACATTTGAAATATAAAAAAGATGCTTTTTTGGGATGCATCAAAACAAAAAGTATAAACTTAAATTGGACAGACGGAGTAACATTTAGAAAATGATCCTATATAAGACCCTCTAATGCTAGCTCCACCATCAAGAGTGGCCACAACTTTACTCTCCCACATTTACTTTCAAAACTGTTTCTAAGATCCATCAATGAAAATGACAATTATTGGTCTCTTTCCTTGTTTCATCATCCTATTATTTGTGACAAGCATGGCATATGAAGACTCTCATGTGTCAGATACTAGAGGTGAGAATAACAAGATGGAAATCAAAACTAAGCATCCCATAGTTGATGTAACAAAGGTACCGAGAGGAGGAAGGGCACCATATGGTGGTGCAGATATACTTCGTCGGCCTCGATCAAATAAAAATGCAGCAATATCCCCGAAACAGCCTTCAATGTTTACATCATCAACCGATGTCATCTTCAGATCCTCTTCTTTCCTTCTTGTGTTGCTGCTGGTGTGATTTGTGACTCTCTAACGTTAATGATTTCATCTTCTGTTCGAGACGTACTTTTGTTTGTTTTGTAAGTGCAAAGGTGTATGTAGTAACTAGAAAAGTCAAAATGGACTTAGTCCGTCAGGTTGGCCCAACCCAACTCACTATAGAAGCAGGATTGGGACAACATTTTTCAAAGGAAATATTATCGGAATTACATAGCTATAATTTGAATTAACTATGGTTCGTAGCATACATCTAGTTGTAATTACAGTTTGGGTTTTGTATACTTCATGCGATTTATACAAACGTTGTGCGCGATTATACAAAATTTGTGCGCGAATTAAATTATATAACAAAATATAGGAACATTGTGAATTTTACAACAAATTATATAAATGTTGTCCACGAACTGTATAGGAAAATATGCAAATGCTATATAAAAATTGCAAATTGTACAACGAAATATACAAATGTATATAAATATTGCATGAATTACACAAATAATGTTATAACCATACATAGTTAGAAAAGATAATTACCTAAATTATAATTATGAAGCATAATTAGGCTTTATATGTTTGTCATTTATGAAATTTACCCTTTTTCAAACTCATTTGAAACTGAAGTAAGTCTGGTCCAAGTAAGTTCTTGTTCCTTGAAGCTTGATTGAAATCGGGCAGATTTGGCCTATGAATCAAAAGTATTTATTTAATTTGAAATAATCAAAAGTATTTATTTAATTTATAAGTTTATTTTTTAAAATTTTTACTTATTTATTTGTCAAAAAAGATTCTTATTTTTGTTCAATATTTTTTGCTAAAATTATTGAAACAATATTACTATTTGTCACATTTCATTTGAAAATCTTCTTATTCTTGATGTTATAAACATATAAATATGATATTGTAACTGAAAGCACCACTGACCATATACAATATGTTCTGATTATAATTATCATATATTTTTATATAATTTTGTTGACATATTAAAAACTTTATATATTGACATAATTTTAAGTTTGAAAAAAAAATAAAAGAAAGGCTAGTCCGCTGCAACCCTCAACCCTCAACCCTCAATCCTTTTGGATTGGGTTGGATTGACCATTTTCAAGCCTTTTCAAATGAAGGATCAGCCTCTCCTAGCCCATCCAATTCCTTAGCCTGATGAGGCTTGGTCTGGGCTAGCGTCTTTTTGACAGCTTTACTTGTAACTAGATGTCAATAAAACTAACTTAAAAAACTGCATTATACTGTAAATTGACTAAAAAAATAGATTAATAATTTGCTTAGACTTGATTTGGTATTGAAGAAAAAAATTTCACTATATTGAATAGGTTAGATTTTAACTTTAACAAGTCAATTCGAGACTATACTCACCCGATATCATATATATATAATTTTTAAAAATTATTTTATAGATAAGAATATTTACTTTGATATAATTTATAAATATTTCTTGTATATTGTTATAATTTTAATCTTTAACAATATTTTTTCAGGTTTGATTTAGAATGTTAAATAGTTCAATAAATGTTATATTCCTTAGATATTAGTAATTCTAATCGAATCAAAATGAAATCAATATTATTGCTAACAAAAATATCAACTCAATACTAAGAATGATAAATAATTAATGTTGAATATTTTTCTTTAGTTCTATATTAGTTTAGATAATTGTCATACCTTGAGAGGCACAGTGAAACATGCAACTTATGCTATTTAGCGTAAATCATGAAACTCTAATATTTAGTAATGGTATGAGAGTTAAATCAATGTTTTCAAAACATACTAAAGGAATTAAACTGAACAAGCTACAATTGGCCATTGCTCATGATCAAGCTACAATTGGCCAACTTTAGAAAAAATGTGAAGCCGCACTCATGCTGAACTTTTGATCCTCCCTGATCATTTAGTTCGTTATGGTCTAGGAAGCTATTGATTACTCTAGAAATTGAAGGTACATTGTACAAGCAAACTCTAAAGGCTCCAGTCATCTTATATAAATGGTAGCTTTTTTTGTCTACTTAGCTATCTTTAAAATTTGAGCTCTTACTTTTTTTCTTCCCTTCGCATCTCCTTGTTATAACTAGAGGTAAGGCCTCATCCCCCTCTTATATTTTTGTGCTTAAATAGTACACAAGGTAAGGGTTTGGGCCAATTGGCCAAACCCCTAATATCACGGGAGTTGAAAGCTTGGGCAGATGGATTCTATAAAATAACCAAATTTAACCTGAACTCAGTCTAACAAGTGTATGAACCTCTAGAATACTAACTTTGAAATAGGTACTAAGATAAGCCATGATTACCTCAAACTAATAATTGATAATTAAAAAATTAAAGACTCAAGTGTGCCTCTGAATGTAATGAGGTCTCACCAAAGTTGGGCAGAAAACTGAATTTTCAACTATTCGGCTATTGAGGATCTCTACCACTTGTTTCTGCATCATAAAACAATTGTAGGTCAAATGAAGTCAGTACATGAAATGTAGGAATGTGTAAAATGGCAAAGAAAACTTACATCAGGATACTCAATTCTGAAAATGGCTTAAGTTGTATAAGCATGTAATATAATAAGAGACAATACTTTACCAAGATCAGAATAAGTATAATACTTTACTTCTTAGGGAGTTTCTCTAACCGACAATCATTACTTATGAGTTACGTGATGATATAATAAATTGTTGTCTTTGTTGCTACTGTCTAATACCTTGCTAGGGTAAGGAACGCAAACCCATCTCTAGGTCCAATAAAAGTCCCTTTTGTGACAATGAGGAGCTATCTGAATGAACAATACGATCCTAGCCTTTGCTAGCTACGTGATTAGGGGGTCGAAGTTGTTTTTACCCAAATGGGTGTTCAATATTACTCCCACAATATAGCTTATTATGCTCATAGCTCAAACAAGTATATTTACTTAATTAATTAATTCATTTAGTCTCTTCTGGACTTAACTCAAATTCAACTCTTCTCAACTCATCATTTCTCTTTAAAGGATATGATCTTAACTCAATGAACAAATTAAAACGTGAGTTTATTTCTCAATCAATCTCAAAATAAGTGTTGAAGGTAGTTACACTCATGCTCGAAATGAAAATTAAGAGACTTCTTAAACTCAACTCATACTCAAACTCCTTTTCAAGTAATTAATGAAAATAATCATGCTCCAACTCAAAGCGATGTGTGAAATAATTAAATGAAAGAATCATCTAGGGTTCATGCGACTGTGAACACAAATTCATAATCTCAAAACTCAACTCACTTCAACAAAGGATAATCACATATATATCCTAATTCGATAAGAAATTATATATATAGCTCAAGAATTTTTCTCTTTATGGGAATCTGGACTCAAACTCATAGCTTAGCTTGACTGAAACGCAGGTAAGGTACAAGGTTGAACTACTCCAATGTTTAAGTAATCTTACATACTTAGAATGAAGATTTGTTAAGCGAAAATTAAAAATTAGACTTGAAATCTTTGAACCCTAACTTCTCTCTTTCTTTTTAATTTTTGTTCTCAAAAGGTTTTATGAGAGAAAAACTCAGGTACTTATGTGGGATGGATTTTGGTCCCAATATGTGTTGGGCTAAGTTTGAGGAGGTTAGAAAAAGATCAAATTGCTTTTCATTAAAATGAATGATGGCCAATTATTAACTCCTAGTTCGCAATCGGACCTGATCCCTAGTTTCAATTTTGATGATCGATTCTATCCTTCTCAGCGATGTGGACATATAACATGCTCCACTATCTTAAAATTTCACCCAGGGCCGAAATAACTGGGTAGGTTCGATCTATTCATTTTTCTCAAGTCTTCTCTTGGTTCTTGGAATAATCTAAGTTAGAATAGCATGGGGTGTTAAAATAATTACAATACATAATTTAATTTTAGATGATTAATATTAATATACTTAGCATAATTTAGAATTTTAGAAGTGTAATAATTTTTATTTTGACTTAACTATTTGCATTATTTGTTTTATGCTATTATATTTGTAGAATATTTTAGTGTACATATTACTCATATCATATTTATATTTTCTTAATAAACACTTTGGATAATTTTATTTGGATATAATTAAAGAAATGAAAAATGTAAAGTAATCATATGTTTGTATCAATAATTTATTGGCAAAGCTCGAAAAAATCCAAAAATTCAACAAAAAAAATCGAGAAAACTCAAGGTAAAAAAATCCAAATTTTATTAATTTGATTTGATTTATAAATTTAAAAATTCGATAAAAATAACTTAATTTGATATTTAAAAATTTTGAATCTTTACCAGCTACTGATCATCGCCTTGGTAAGCTATTGCCTCACCAACTAGCTAATCAGACGCAAGCCCCTCCTCGGACGGATTCCTCCTTTTGCTCCTCAGCCTACGGGGTATTAACAGCCGTTTCCAGCTGTTATTCCCCTCCCAAGGGCAGGTTCTTACGTGTTACTCACCCGTCCGACCCAGTCCACAGACTCATCATTATGACATACAATTAAAATTTATGCTGTGTTATGTCTATCTTCATTTTCCCTCAAATTTCCACTATTACTTCTTGTGACAAAGTAAAAATAAATGGAATATAACAAATAACTAGATCAACCATCTGATATTGTCACACAAGACGTTCACAAGTTGATGAATACCCACACTTGATTCACTTAGAAGATATCAAATTCATGATATCTTGGTGATCATGTAAGCAACATCATAATATATTTTTATGAATTTATTTTTATTATAGAACCATTCATACATAAAAAAAAATTTATATAATTTAATATTGAAGAATGACAAAAATCTCATATTAACGATTAATAAGAGAAGTTGACTCGTTGTTAGACTTGGATACTCCTTCTCTTTTTGAGTTAACTTTTAAGATGTAAATTAGGTGAAAAATCTAATTGCAATAATAATTATTGAATTTAGTATGAAATTTTTTATTTTTTATTGTAAACGCATGAAGGACCGACAAAATATATGATTAGTTACTAAATCACGGAATTTATCCGTTTATTTATTCTCACTCGAGATGATGATAGATATGCCTGTCTCCCTCCTCCAACGGTCAAAAGAATCTCTTGTCAAGTGTCATTTCAACTTTTTGAAGAGACAGCAAAAGTATTCCTTCACTTTCTCCAGAAACTAGTAAAGTAACTAACAGGGACTTGTCGGATAAGGGACTCTCGACTTGGTAACCTTAAAATATGTGCTAAGAATTTATAAGAGGATTCCAATTGTTTTAACTAAGGTTTTGTTAGGTTGCTTGCGTGCGCCTTTGCTTAAACACAATTGTTTAGGATTCACTAGGAATTGGCTAGGAATCGCTGTCAGTTTTTTATTTATTTATTATTTTTTTATTTTATTTTATGTGACATAAATTTTAAAAAATTTTATTCTTTTTTTTAAACAGCATAAAAAGTTAAAAAATGATATATAAAATAAAATGGACGAAGGAATATAAAACTTAAAGGGCCCAACCGAGTTCAAATCAGTGACCTGAATCGCTGTCAGTCTGTCCTATTCAACGAGGAACAAAAGGTCAGATGATCGACTAATGACGGATTGCAGTACTTGCTCCCTTTCAACTTACAAATTTTGGAAACATGTTGCACAAAAAAATTTTAAAAGGCTTAACCATATTTCCTCCTTTTTATTTCATATGATATCTTTTGACTCGATACGATATTTAAAAAAAATATATTTTTAAAATTTGTGATCTAAAATCATTCTTAGATATTTGTGTGATTGAGAATCATTTCATTAAGGATAAAAAGAAAATTTTAAAGGTAATTATTTCTAAGTGACATTTTTTTGGGGACAGACCAAAAGAAAAAAGTGTCACATAAAATAAGACAGAGAAACTATTCATAATAATATAGCAACTTTATTTTATTGTGTACTACTAAATTTGTCTCTCAAGTTAATATAATTTAAGAAATTTGACAAGGAATAAATTTTATTAGATAACTTTTGTCACATCCCAACCTAGGGTCGTGACCAATACCTGATAGGGGCACTTAGACACATACTAACCCAAATTTCCCAATTTATCCTACTTGGAAATCTGCCGGAATTTCGGCAGAGTTTTCTCTGTTTTATTAACTAACCTTACCGGCAAATAAAATCCAGCAGCATTCCAGACCACAATATAAATACATATTTCGTT
>JAOTQJ010051010.1:0-14458 GCA_025642045.1 Solanum sejunctum
TAAGTAAAGATTCAGTATAAGTGGTTATCTCGGTGTCCTATCGGCACCATTCACGGCCTCTGGGTTGGGTCGTGACAATATGTGTCACTCCTTGTATGCTTGTAGATATCCACCAGTTGCCATTCGATCGTCACAATAGGAAGAGACCTAACCCTCCTTCCCCTCCTTCCTCTGGCACTCTCAAGTGCCTTTCAAATTTGCTTTCTCCTCCCCTTGCTAGTCGATGCATAAGGACCTGAAATGTTTCTAGATGGCCTAATACCTCTCTTGCTGATAAAACTCTTGAGAGTGTTCTCCAGAGTCTGAAGTCTCTCAAGCATCGATTTTGAAGTTTTTGAGCATGTGTCGCAATAGCATACACAAGGAGGCATAGGAATTTTATCTCGAGTATCAATACCAACTGTATAAGACCTATGTCTTGTGAATGTAGTAGTTGGACTTACTCTAACATTCTCACCGGTGGGAGAAAATCCTCTACCACTACCAAAATCACTGGGAAAAAAATTAGAAAATCTAACTCCTCCAACAGCACCACTGCCACCAACACCACTGCCACTACCAATAACAGGTGCCCTTTCTCATTCCTCACCAAGCATATCAATGGCCATTAAAGTAAGATACTTCATCTCTCTCTCATTGGTTATAGAGACTAACCATGGATAAACAATCTACATATATGAAGAAAAATTAAGATATGATTAGATAAAATAAATTCAACAATAATATTTAGCAATTACTGAAATATTTGCAACCATTGTTGTAATCAACTACAGCTTCTACAGTATATTTTAGCAACTAAATTCAACAACTATTGTAGTTTTTAAATTCAACAACTGCAATAGTTGTTGAAAATAAAGTCAATTGCCATAGTGTATTTTAGCAGTCAGCTAGCATTTGTTGAGAGATTGTTGTATAAACAACATCTTCTATAAATAACTACAGCAGCCAACTAAAATAATTAGTCAATTGATGAGGCTTACCGATTTTTTGGGTAGGGGGAAGGGTAGGGGGAAGGGTGTTAAATAACTCATTAACATTGATAGAATGATCATTGACTATTGATAGCCATCTAATAAGTCGTGGCGAGGTTACTGTAGCATTAGCCACCTTTAATTTCTTTCGGAGATGGGGAATAGCCTCAAATGCCCAACATTACATAAGATAATGAATATATAGAAATATGATCAAAATTATGAAAGAATAGACCCAAAATTTCTTTTAAAGAAGATAAAATATACCATGAATGCCAATGGAAAATCATAAAGATTAGTGGTCTTTCCATCTTCTTCTTTGTCTATAACCTTCAACAGGTATGCAATTGTCAACTCATAGCATTCACGACCCTATGCACTGGCACAAAAGGCCCTTCTCCTAGATGAAAGCCACACCATGTCAATTGGGGTCTTTGTATTTAGATTTTTTCCCAGAAGAATGCAATGCACAAAATAAAACAAGAGTAGAGATTTTTCGACATCTTGCGAAATTGAATTCGATATAAGAAGCTCCATCAATTCATCCTTCTTAAAGGTTTTTCCTGTCTTTTCAAAAATTTCTTGTCATCTTTTCTTAACCTTATCAGATTATTTTACAGAATCATTACCTTTTTTGATATAACAATTCAAACCAGTCATAATGGCCAATTCTTTCATGCCAAAATGCACAGGCATGCCACAATAATTTATCCAAATTTCTTGTGTACGCTCGCTCAGAATTCAACAATGGAGAAGTTTGTACACCAATTTCATTTGGACTATGATATCTTCTTAGGTATCTCCAAATAGCTGGCAAATGTTGTAGTCCTGAAATATTCTTTCAAGTCTTGCGATTTTAGCATTGCTCTAACATCACTAAAATTTTTTGCGCTGAACTTTATGGTAATAGAACCAGTATGATGTGGATATGTATTCATCATGGTCTCAAGTTATAATCGAGATATCTAACAATCTTAATTGAGATGTCATCACCTGAAGATATAGCTAGAGAGGACTCAACAAAATTAGAATCAGTCATCTCCTATTGAACAAATTAATCATATTGGTGTTTACTTCTTTGTTCAAAATAAATTTTTTCATCATCATCATTGTCTTCATCATTACCATCATTTTATGAAGAAATATCTTCTTCACCTTCTCCTTCTCCACTTTCTTCCATATTATCTCCTTCTCCTTTATTCATAGCACCATTTTCTCCTCTTTCTTCTTCTTCTTGACATCCTATCTCTGTGTTTTCTTGACTTTCGATGTTGTTTCGCTTTCAAAAATAATACTAACATGTTCAACAAGTGTTGACAATGGTACTATAGTTTTGGAGGCTTCTTCTGCTTCTATTTGCCTCTGTGTCTAAATCTCTATCTTCTAGATCTTCTAGCTGCTAGGGCTGCAATAACAGGGACATCTTCGTTTCCATCTCCATCAACTGGGGCTTTTGTAGCTACCTTTCTTTTTTTTGGGACCTTTTATGTACATCACATGATCTAAAATAAGAACCCATCAATTAACATTCAACACAAATAGGAAAAAAGTTAAAGCAGATGATCAAATAAGTAAATAAAATAATTTTCTTAAAAAAATAGTTCACTGAGTTGCTAAAGCAACATCAACAATCGTTAACACATTTTATTGTTGAACTAGTTTTAGCAGTTATTGTTTAGTAGTTATTTTAACGATTGTTAAATCAGTTTCAACAATTGTTGTGCCAATTTCTGCACCAATTTTAACAATTGTTGTACCAATTATTGCACCAGTTTTAATTATTGTTGAACCAATTACTCCACTAGATTAACAATTGTTGTACCAATTACTCTATTAGTTTCAACAACTGTTGAACTAGTTTTAACAATTATTGTATGAATTACTATACTATTTTTAAAATAACTTCAACTACATATGTGCAATTCAATCACATATGTGCTTAAGTTCTCAAAAATAATGCATTTTTTAAGCACAACAACTCAACTATAAAGAAGCGACCAAAAGAATAACGACAGAAAAAAGAACGAAATACACACACACACATATTTGTTGTTCACAAAAATAAAACATGTAAGAACCCATAAACCATACCATACTGGTCAGGGCAACAAAATAACTAACAAAATATGTAAAAACATATAATAATATACCATATCAAGGCAAACACGTGATGGAGTGTTTGTTCGGCCATGCAATGAAACAACCCCAAGTGTGCCCGAAAATGTGCCTCAAAAGTGTCTGAAATTGTAATTTCTATATATCTCAAAATGCATGCGTGATATCAAAAGTCCAACTTCATATTCTTGATCAGGGAGAAAAATTGAGTGGGAAATGGGTCTAATCTCAATTTTAGAGCAAACGAATCACAATTTCAAAATTTATAATTTTGCTAATCCAGTGTCTGTCTGTGATGGTACAACGATGCTCCTTCATGGCAAACCAGTGTTATTTTTGCATAGTTTTCTTGTTTAGTCCAAAGCTTTTGGGTCTTGGGCCTATGTATACCTATGCGTGAAAATACTTATACTTAGCCATATTTTACCTTCATTTCATACAAGAATTCCCCAATACCCTCTTAAACACACAGATAAATATTTCACCCCAAATTTCAAGTTCTAAAACTCATCCGAATCTCAAGGATTTCACTTAAGCTTCAAGTCTCCATTTTCAATCTTGATCAAGAATTCTCCAAAGTCAAGGTATATAGGTTTCTACTATTGGACCCTTTAATCCATAGTGCCAAAGCTTCCTATTTTATCTAAATCACATGTTTCCAAGTTGATTTTACTTATGGGTCTTCTATTATGAACTTGACTATGAACTATGTTGGGGTTTTGTAAAACTGTGACTGCTTATACATGTTTTGAGCTATGAATCTTAGATCTATCTTGAGAGTTGATGAAGAACTTTGATGTATATTTCATGAGGGTATTACCAAGTGTTGGTGGGTGGTTTTACATTAAATATACTTGCATGATTTTACTCTTGAATTGCATGGTCTTACATTAGCATCGCATGCCCACCAAGTGTTTAATGAAATGTCCAATTAATATATCTTGAGTTATTGAAGGCCTAATACGTAGCATATGAGGTAAGTGACTTTATGATGATGAAAGAGTGATATTTATGTTTAGATTCCATGAGAAGTATCTATTTTGTTATAAGTTGACCATAGCCAATTGACGAGTGATGCCTCAATCACCTTGGATGGGGGTAGTAAGCCATTAACCAATTGAGGGATTGGTACCTCAATCATCTCTGATGGGGGTGGTAAGCCATCAATCAATTGAGGGTTTAGTGCCTCAATCACCTAGGATAAGAGTGGTAAGCTATCAACCAATTGAGGGGTTAGTACCTCAATCACCTTGAATGAGGGTGGTACGTCATCAAGCAATTGAGGGGTGGTGCCTCAATCACTTCTAAGGAGTGGTCTACCTTAGATTTCACATACTAAGTTTCTTGGTCTATGATGATTGTCTACTATGTTCTATAGACAAGCATGTTTACCTCAAGTAACAATCATGCATGACATATTGTTATATGTTCATCTATTGCGTAATTATGTATTTTATCTATGTTGACTATCTTTTGTTGCATTGCATCCTACATATTTAGTATATTTAATGTACTAACGCATACTCTATACCTACATGATTTTACCAGGTATGAAGGAAGCCCCACTTGATCATCCCCCTCCTATACATGGCTAGTGCGATATCTCTCAAAGCAAGTTGGTGAGTTCTCAACTTCAAGGACATACTTCTCTAGATTTATGCTATGTGTAGATTCTCTTTTTCTTATTGTATGCTTTGATTATGAGGATGAGCTTGGTTGCTTATCTTGGCCCCTGCTAAGTTTTATGTTTAGAGGTATTGTTGGACAAGTATGTAATGATGCTATAAGCCTTGACTCTCTCTGATTTTATGATGTTTTATGATATGAAAGTTTTCTCTTAGCCCTGTATCCTCTATTTATTATTTTTATTAATTATTTTATTACTTCCGTGACCAAAGATGTGTAATGACATGTTAAGAGGCTTGATTGGAGTCCCTTAGGGTTACCCATTTATCGTGTCACATCTAGGCCCTAGGATTGGGTTGTGACAAACTTGGTATCAAAGCATTACCTTGTTAATGGTCCTCAGAATCCAACATACCGCGTTGATTAGAGTCTTATTAACAGTTGTGTTGTGCACTACAACTATGAGTAAGAGGCTATGAGACTTTTTAGGAAATATTCCCCTTCTTCTTACTCTATGTCGTGCTATAGAAGTTACGGTAAGGTTTTCCCCCTAATGATTGTTCTTTGCTGTGCTAGATCATGCCTAACACAAGAGGAAGAAGAACTCACACACCCGAGGAACAACCGGCTCGTGGTGAGCTCCAGGATGCTCTCACCTTGCTAGCTCAAGTTGTGGCCAATCAAGCCAACCAAGGGGCCCAAGCCCCTCATGCTCCTACTCTAGCATCTTGGGTAAGAGACTTTATGAGGATAAACTCACCAAAGTTCCATGGGTCAAAGGTAAATGAGTACCATCAAGAATTTATTGATAAGGTATACAAGGTGTTATGCATTATGGGTGTGAGGTGGGAAGAGAAGGCAGAGTAGGCGGTTTACCAACTCAAGGGGGTGGCTCAAATATGGTACACTCAATGGAAGGAGGAGAAGGAGAACAATAATTGGTTCTATGGTAGGAGTTTAAGGTGGCTTTACTTAACTGTGGTGTCCTCTTGAGCTTAGGGAAGCCAAATTGGTAGAGTTCATAAATTTGAAGCAAGGGTCGATGAGTGTGATGGAGTATGCACACATGTTCAACCAACTCTCAAAATATGCTCCACACTTTGTTATTGACTCAAGGTCTAGAATGAATAAGTTTGTGATGGGTGTATCCAATTTGGTGAGTGAAGAATGTTGTACCGCCATGTTGATTAGTGACATGGATTGATCTTGCTTGATCAGTTATGCCAAATTATTGGAGGGGGATAAATTGAGGAAGAGAAGTGGTCATAAGGCCAAGAGGGCCCATTTTGATGGTAAGTTCCAAAGTCACAAGGGTGGTCGGTTTCACCAAGGTCAGGGGTCTTCTCATGCTCCTAGTGGGAGATTTGCCTATAACTACCCAAGGCCCCAAGAGCGTATTGGTGTGATGCCTAGACTCGTATGTAAAAAGTGTGGTAGGGGTCATGGTGGCCCATGCTTGAGGGATACTAATGTTTGTTTTGGTTATGGGGAGGTAGGCCACAAAATGATTGATTTTCCACAAAATCACAACAAGGGTAAGTATGCTCGTCCTCAAGGCCAGGGTGTTAATACGGTTCCTTTATGAATAGGAGGCCAACAAGGTGGTCCCCCAAGGCACAATCAGTTTAATGCTTTACATTAGAGGCAAGGGGTTGATGATGTGCCTAATGTCGTCACTAGTATGTTAAAAGTCTTTGATTTTGATGTGTATGCACTGAAAGACCTAGGTGCCACTTTTTCTTTTATTACTCCTCTTACTGCCAAAATGTTTCATGTTAAGCCCGAATTGTTATGTGCGTCTTATGAGGTATCTACTCTTATTGGTGCGTCTAGTGTTATTAGAAAGGTCTATAGAAATTATCCCATTTCCATCTTGCATAAAATATTGCCTTGTGATCTTCTTGAGTTGGATATGGTTAATTTTGATGTCATTATTAGGATGGATTGGTTGCATGCATAGTATAGCTCTATTGATTATAGAACCCATAGGGTCAAATTCCAATTCCCAAATAAACCCTTCCTTGAGTGGGAGACTCATTATGTGGTAGTCAAGGGTAGGTTTATCTCTTCCATTAAAGCCCAAAAGTTGATCTCTAAGGAGTGTCTCTATCAACTTGTGAGGTTTAGGGATGTGGAGTGTAAAGTCCATCCTATAGAGATGGTCCCAGTGGAGAATGAGTTTATTGATATCTTTCCAAATGACCTTCCCAGTGTTTCTCCCAAAAGGAAAATAGACTTTAGTATAGACCTCGTTCCCGATACTCAGCACATTTCTATTTCCCCTTACCATATGGCCTCGATAAAGTTAAAGGGGAAATTGAGGAATTAATCAAAGAAGGGTTTTATTAGGCCTAGCCAATCACCTTGGGGGTGCACTAGTATTATTTGTAAAAAAGAAGGATGGGTCTCTTAGAATGTGTATTGACTATCGGTAACTTAATAAGGTTACCATCTAGAATAAGTACCCTCTCTTAAGGATTGATGATTTGTTTGACCAACTTCAAGGGGCTAGTGACTTCTCTAAGATTGATCTTCGGTCCGAGTATCATTAAGTGATGATGAGGGAGTGTGATATTTCCAAAATGGCCTTTTGGACTATGTATAGGTATTATGAGTTTGTTGTTATGTCTTTTGGGTTGACCAATGCACTGGCTATCTTCATGGACCTTATGAATAGGGTATTTAAAGACTACGTTGATTTGTTTGTTGTGGTCTTCATTAATGATATTTTGATCTATTCTAATAGTGAGGAAGAGCATATGGCTCATGTGAGGATAGTACTACAAAGATTGAGGGAAAGAGAAGTTGTATGCTAAGTATGAGAAATGTGAATTTTGGTTGAAGAGGGATGGTATTAAGGTGGATCTTACAAAGATAGATATAATGAGAAATTAGCCTAGACCATTGACTCCCTCGAACATTAGAAGCTTCTTGGGCTTAGTGGGTTACTATCGGAGGTTTGTTAAAGAGTTCTCTTCTATTGATTCTCCCATGACTAAGTTGACTCAAAATAAGGCTAAGTTTGTATGGACCAATGAGTGTGAAAGGAGTTTCCAAACCTTGAAGGATAAACTTGTCTCCGCTCCTATTTTGTCTCTATCAGAAGGGTTGGAAGAGTTTATTGTGTATTGTGATGCCTCTCAAATTGGTTTGGGTTGTGTGCTAATGCAAAATGATAAGATAATAGCATATGCTTCTAGGCAACTCAAAGTATATGAAAAGAATTATCCTACTAGGCAACTCAAAGTATATGAAAAGAATTATCCTACTCATGATCTTGAATTGGCCACCATGGTTTTTACTTTGAAAATTTAGCATCATTATTTGTATGGGGTCCATGTTGATGTGTTCACCGATCATAACAGTCCTCCAATATGTGTATACTCAAAAAGATCTCAACTTGAGACAAAGAAGGTGGTTAGAACTTCTTAAGGATTATGATATGAGTGTGCATTATCATCCTAGTAAGGCTAATGTGGTGGGGGATGCTTTGAGTAGGGTGTATATGGGTAGCCTAGCTCTTGTTGATGGTGGTGGCAAGGAGGTGGCTAGAGAAGTTCATTAGTTGGCTAGATTGGGGGTTAGTTTGGAAAAGGTGGATAATGGTGGTATTATGGTTGTTGATTGTTCAAAAGCTTCCTTGGTTGATGACGTAAAAGTAAAGCAAGATCTTGATTCCTTCTTATTAGAATTGAAGTCCTTGGTAAGAGAGGGTGAGGGTGAGGTTTTCTCTCAAGGGGGAGATGGTACCCTTAGGTACCAAGATAGGTTGTGTGTCCCTTATGTTGATGACTTGAAAAAGAAGATTCTTGATAAGGCTCATAATTCTTCCTATTCTATTCATCCGGTTCTACGAAGATGTATAGGGATTTGAGGGATGTGTTTTGGTGGGGAGGTATGAAGAAAGACATTGCCAAATGTGTATTTGGTTGTCATAGTTGCCAACAAGTCAAAGCCAAACATTAAAGGCCAGGTGGCCTAACCCAAGACATAGAGATTTCTACTTGAAAGTGGGAGGAGATTAACATGGATTTTGTTGTTGGGTGCTTAAGACTAGAAAAGATTTTGATTCTATTTAGGTTGTGGTTGATAGAATGATAAAGTTGACTCATTTTTTACTGGTTAAGTCTACTTATGAGACCGAACACTATGCTAAATTGTACATTCATGAGTTGGTAAGATTGCATGGGGCGCCCTTGTCTGTCATATCGGATCGTGGTGCTCAATTTACTTTACATTTTTAAAGGTCCTTCCAAAGAGGTCTTAGAACCAAGGTAAAGCTTAGTATGGCCTTTCACCCTCAAAATATTGACCAAGCCAAAAGAACTATCCAAACTCTTGAATATATGCTTAGGGCTTGTATTTTGGAGTTTAAGGGTAGTTGGGATGATCATCTTCCATTAATTGAATTTGCGTATAATAATAGCTATCATTCTAGCATTAGTATGGCTCCTTTTGATACCCTTTATGGTAGACATTGTAGATCATCAGTTGGGTGGTTTGAAGGGGAAGAAATGGATTTGTTGGGTTCGAATCTGGTTATAGATACTAAGGAGAAGGTAAGGTTGATTAGAGAAAGGTTGAAAACAGACCAAAGTCGTAAAACGTCCTATGCCAATGTGAGAAGAAGGAAGGTTGAATTTAAAGTTGGTGATTGGGTCTATTTAAAAGTGAGGGTGTGGTTCATTTTCGTAAGAAGGGTAAATTAAGCCCAAGATTTGTTGGTCCTTATAGGGTTATGAGGAGGTTTGGTATGGTGGTCTATGAGTTGCAGTTGCCCAGTGAAATGGATTTGGTACATCCGATCTTCTATGTGTCTATGTTGAGGAAATGTGTGGGTAATCCGAATACTATTGTTCCATTGGATGTTGTGGGTGTTGTTGAAGACAACTTGACTTATGAAGAAGTTCCGGTAGAGATCTTGGATAGACAAGTGAAGAGGTTAAGGAATAAAGTTGTTGCTTTCGTTAAGGTCTTTGGAGGAATCAACAAGTCGAAAGTGCTACATAGAAGGCCGAAGCGGACATGCAAAAGCAATATCCCTATCTTTTCCATACTAATCAAGCCTAAGGTACTAATTTTAAGTCCCCTACGTGATTTCAAGTCTTATGTTTTAGACCCTATATCATTTACATGCATTCATATTTATATTGACAAAGTTCGTAGTGATTTTTATATTTATCTTGAGATTTTGAAAATAGTGTTTAAGTGTATTGTTGCATTCTTGTTGGGGCCGATTTCTTCATGACTACTCTTAATATATACATCTCTTTTACATTTGGGGACAAATGTTCCCAAGGGGGAGATGTTCAAACTACCCTAAAAGTGCTCGAAAATATGCCTCGGAAGTGCCTGAAATCGGAATTTTCATATATCTCAAAATCTGTGCATGATATTGAAAATTCAACTTCATATTTTTGATTGGGGGCAAAATTGAGTGGGAAATGGGTCTAACTCCGATTTTAGAGCAAACAAATCACAATTTTAAAATCCATAATTTTGCTTATCTAGTGTTTGTCTGCGATGGTACCGCGACGCGCCTCCATCGCGGACTAGTGTTATTTTTGCACAGTTTTCTTATTCGGTACAAGGCTTTTGGGTCTTGGGCCTAAGTCTTCCTATGTGTGAAATTACCCATACTTAGCCATATTTTACCTCCATATCACGCAAGACATTTCCCAATACTCTCTCAAACACTTAGACAAATATTTCACCCCAAATTTCAAGTCCCAAAACTGATCTGGATCTTAAGAATTTCACTCAAGATTCAAATCTCCATTTCCAATCTTCATCAAGGATTCACCAAAGTCAAGGCATGTAGGTTTCAACCATTGGGTCATTTCACCCATAGTGCCCAAGCTTCCTTTTTACCTAAATCACATGTTTCTAAATTCATTTTACTTATGGGCCTTCTATTATAAACTTGATTATGAACTATGTTGGGATTTTGTAATAGCGTGACTATTTATGCATGTTTTGAGCTATGAATCTCAGATCTATCTTGAGATTTGATGAAGGGTTTTGGTATATATTGCATGAGGGTATTACCAAGTATGGATGGGTGGTTTTACATTGAATATACTTGCAAGATTTCATTCTTGAATTACATGGTTTTACACTAGCATTGCACACCCATCAAGTGTTTGGTGAAATGTGCGGTTAATGTATCTTGAGTTGCTGAAGGCCTAATGCTTGGCATATAAGTTAAGTGGCTTTATGATCATGAAAGTGTGATATGTATATGTTGGTTCCATGAGAAGTATCTATTGTGTTGTGAGTTGACCATATCCAATTGAGGGGTTGGTACCTCAATCACCTAGGATGGGGATGGTAAGCTATCAACTAATTAAGGGGTTGGTATCTCAATCACCTAGGATAGGGGGCGGTAAGCCATGAACCAATTGAGGGGTTGATACCTCAATCACCTTTGATGGGGGTGGTAAGCCATCAAACAATTGAGGGGTTTGTATCTCAATCACTTCTAAGGGGTAGTCTATCATAGATTCCAAGTACTAAGTTGCTTGATCTATGATAATGGTCTGCTCCTACACATGTAATATGTTCTATATACAAGCATATTTACTTTAGGAATCAATCATGCATGTCATATTGTTATATATTCATCTATTGCCTAATTATGCATTTTTTGACTATGTTGTGTATCTATTGTTGCATTGCATCCTACATAATTAGTGAATCCAAACATACTAATGCGTATTCTATGCCTACATGATGTTACCATGTAGGAATTAGAGCCCCACTTGATCATCATCATCCTCCACGTGGCTAGTGTGATATCTCTCCAAACAAGTTGGTGAGTCTTCAACATTGAGGTCATACTTCTCTTGATTTATGCTATGTATAGACTCCCTTTTCTTTATTTTATGCTTTGACTATGAGGGTGAGCCCGGTTGCTTGTTTTGGCCCCCGCTAAGCTCTATGTTTAGGGGTGTTATTGGATAAGTATGTAATGATGTTATGAGCCTTGACTCTCTTTGATTCTATGATGTTTTACGATATGAAAGTTGTCCCTTAGCCACATATCCCCTATTTACTATCTCTTATTGTTATTTTATTGCTTTCGTGACCAAGGATGTGTAATAATATGTTAAGAGGCTTGATTGGGGTCTCTTCATGTTTTTCATTCATCGTGTCACGTCTAGGCCCTAGGCTTGGGTCATGGCATGCAAAAATGAAATATATCATCCTCTTTTATTTCTTAACCTATATCACTATTTTTACTTCAACAAAAACATAAAACCTAAACATCCATACTTTCTTCTTCTTTTTTTAAACTTAAAACAAAAAATTTTCATTTCAATAACGCAAAACCCCTAACAAAATGAAAAAAAGTTTTTTTTATCATTTACTAAGAATGTGACAACGAAGAAGACGAAGAGAGTGAATCCAAAAGAAAAAATAAATAAATAGATTTATTGTGAGTTACTTCGAATTGTTGTAGAATTGTTGTGGAGTTGTTCGAGCTGTTGCGGTCATTTTCTGAGAGAAATTTTGAAAATGAGACAGGTGTGTTGAAGAAGTTAAAGTAAAAAAGTAAACTGACAAGGTGCAGTGGAAATGATTTTAAACTTTTTTAATATTATCCGCCTAATCAGCATTTTGAAATGACCTTTTTACCCTCCTTGTATGATATGTTGTATTTTTAAAAAGTTTAAGTTTTAAAAACTGCACTTCGACCTCAATTTAACTTAATTCCTAATTAATAAAAGATTTGACTTGGCCTTGGTCATGTTGTCACCTTTCTTAATTGAGAACATTTTTGTCACCCCTCTCTCAAATTTCTCGGGAAAGAGACTACAATATATACACAGAGATTGAATAGAGAGTAAAATATCAATTTGGAACATTATCTAAGCCACTATATTCCTAGTCCCAAACCAACATACAACCCGAATTATGGGATCGATATTGTTTGTGCAAAATTCTATACTACTAGTACTGTATCAATATTTATTTCACTACTAAAAATTTCTTATCTTTTCACTGAAAAATATTTAGCTTTTATTTTCAAGAAAATATTTTGGTTGAATTAGTAAGAAAATAAAGCTTTCAGTCAGTGAGAATATGTTTCCTTCTATGTGTTATTACAGTGAACTAGTTGGGGTGAAAAATGAATGGAAAAAACTATGATCTAGATAACTACTAGTCTAGGAGATTAACGTACCAAATTCGATATTCAACAAAATTCAAAAACTTTATAAATAAACTCTGAAATACAATTCTTAATCTAAAACTTCAAGCCGAATATCCAAAAATAATTTTAATTTTGGTTCAATATTACACATGAGTGAAGTTCATGCATTTTGCATGGAGTTTAGGCAAATATGTTTGGATGTTAGTCATCTTTATATGACGGAAGTTCAGTCTATTTTGCCTAACTTTTGCCATTTTTATTGAATTTCAGCCATATATATGAGAACCCATAAGTAAGAACCCGTAAGTCCTCAATTGGTTCAATTTGGTAAAGTTTCGGACTAAATGTAAATTTAGTTTAAAGGGTGGTCTTTAAGATTTAAAATTTGAGTGGGGTCATGTGTGTGGCATTTTTTGATTGGCTCAAGAGGGGCTTGTTGCCTATATATATATATATATATATATGTATATATGTCTCTTGTATGCAAGAGAGAGTTCAACACTTAGAAAAAATTGAAAGCAACCAAGAGGAAAGCTCTCGGGTTGCTACAGTGATCAGAGAAAAAAATTTTGTTTTTTCAATCTTTCGATTATTTAATGCTTCAAGCTTGGTATATTAAGTCTTCTAAGTGGCGTAGTGGCTTTAGTTTGTCAAGGAAGTGCTTGGATCGATGGATATGAAGATTTCGGTCTAGTATGGGACTTGAAAGGTATGTTAATTTCTAGCTTAATTTATGTAAATCAAAGCTTATGGGTATGTTAGAGGTGCGATAAATTGAAGGTAAAACATGAAAAGTGGGTTGATTGTTAGCTTGAATTGTGAATTTAGAATTTGGGGTTGAAAGGGTACAAGCTTGCATATGAAGATATATTGATTTATAGTCATGTGTTTATGTTTATTTGTCATGAAAATAGTCCTTTTGGGGTGAAAGAAGTGTTGGGAAACTATGTGAATGTATAATGAGGGTTCGCTCGAATTGGAGCCCCATGGGAAGTGTAATGTTATGTTTTAGCGTTGGGGGTTTACGTTGGGCGTTGGAGTGATGTATTATAGTTCTTGGAGTATATAGGAAGGCTTGAATATGGTAGATGTGCACCTATATGTATGCTGCCTGTTTTATAAAAGTTATGTCATAATAGCATTTTGTGGTGTTTTTGATGTTGTGATGGCATTGGAGAGGGATTGTTGATGTTGTAGGTTGTTGTTGTGGTTGTTGATCGATTATTTGAGCTAAGTTGAATTCTCGAGGCGGCATATTTTAAGGGGAGATGCTGCCGAAATTTTTATAAAATTTGGAACAAAAAAATTAGGATTTAAGACCCGATATGATTGTTAATCGTTGGCGTTATTATAATTTGTGTAGGCGTTGGGCATTCGGAAGCATAAATTGAATTGGTCTTGCATTGGAATTAGTTTGAGAAAGAAATCGAGGTATGTAAAGATTCCTATCTCTTGGCATAAATTAGTTAAGCTCAATCAAACGTCATACGTTTGAAAAATCCATTTTCCTTCATAATTTGGGTCCAAATATATCCTATGTTCGCTCCTTGGTACTTTTATAAAAATTGTATTTATATTTTGACTCTTGGGT
>JAOTQJ010051030.1:0-49662 GCA_025642045.1 Solanum sejunctum
GTCTGCGTACAATCTCCCCTCCCCAGACCCCACCTGTGGGATATTACTGGGTATGTTGTTGTTGTTGTTGTTGTTAATTTCTTACAAAAAAAATTAAGTGGCGACTCTATTGTTGTGTTTTTTGTAAAAGAAAAATCAGTTTTCTCTTAAATCAATTAAGTAACAAAGATCGAATTTTTGAAATATCAAAAGCCTTTTTTGTGATTAACAACTAAATATCGCATAGTGAGTTAGGAGCTCTCCGAAGAGCTTGAACATTGTAGTGCTATTGCTACGAGGTCCTTGGTTCAGAAGCCAGAAAATCCCGGTGCTCTCACCATACCCTGCACCACTGGAGATATGGAGTTCGCAAGGGCAATATGTGATCTGGGTGCTAGTATTAATATGATGCCCCTTGCAGTCCACAAGAAGCTAGGATTGGGAGACCCTACCCCGACGAGCATATAGTTATTGATGGTGGATCGCACAGTAAAGAAACCTATAGGGATACTATATATTTTTTGGCCAAAGTGGAGAAATGCATATTATCTGTAAACTTTGTGATCCTAGATTGCGAGGTCGGTTTGATGTCCCTATCATCTTTGGAAGACCCTTCTTAGCCACTTGATGCACTTTGGTGGATATGGAGAAGGGCCTACTCAAGTTTAGATTTGGGAAAGATGATCTCGTGTTCAACATCTGTCAGTAGGCAAAGAAAAAGTATAACTTCATAGTGGTCTTTATCATTGAGACTATTGATGATGCTGAACCAAAAGTACCACTTGAGGTGAGATTGGGTGTTGACACTTTAGAAACAAGTGCTAATGAACTTCGATAGTGATGCCATCCTAGATTATGAGGAGACAATAAATATTGTAGGGGTGTCTTATGGCCCTAGGTACCAAACCAAGCTAGAACTAGACTTGTTGAATCAGGAGTCACCACCCACAAAGCCCTCCATAGATAAACCACTGATATTATAGTTGAATGCCCTTCTAGCATATTTGAGATATGCATTCATGGGAGCCAACAATACCTTGCCAGTTATAGTTTCTGTGGATTTGAATGATGAACACATGATTTCTTGATAGATACTGAGGCTAAAGTCAGATCATAATTACTACCAAGGATTAGGAGAAGGCAACATTTACATGCCCTAATGTCACCTTCTCATTCAAGAGGATGCTATTCGGGTTGTGTAACGTCCCATTGACATTTTAAAGGTGCATAATGTCCATCTTATTTGACATGGTAGGGTCCAAAGTTATGGTGCATATGGACCACTCAACACTAAGATACTTGATGTCGAATAAGGATGAAAAGCTAAGGTTGATGATATGGGTACTTCTTCTACAAGAGTTTAACTTTGATGTCACCAACAAAAAAAGGATAGAAAATCAGGTCATAGATCACCTTTCAAGATTAGAAGATAGGGCAATGGCAAAGTTTCATGATGGATTGGAGATCAATGATTTGCTTCCATATGAGAGAGTGTTGGCAGCATCACATGACTTAACACCATTGTTTGCAGACTATGCAAACTACTTGGTATGTGACATGGTGTCACCTGATCTGAACACATATCAGCGTGAAAACTTTATGTCTAATATGAGAAAGTTATTTTGGGATGACCCATAATGGTTTCATATATGTATGAATAAGATTATTCATTAATATGTTCCTAAGATCGAGATGATGAGCATATTTATGGCATGTCATTCGTCATTCGTGGGTGGGCATCAAACTTGAGTTTGGACAACACACAAGATCTTACAATTTGTGTATTATTGGCCCACCATCCACCAAGATGCCCATGATTATATCAAGTCTTGTGATAGGTTCCAAACAGAAGGTGATGTTTCCCATAAACATGAGCTCCCTCTAAATCCCTATTGGTGATTGAGTTATATGATCTATGGTGGATAGCTTTTATAGGACTTTTTGTTAGCTCATATGGAAACAAGTATATCTTAGTCACTGTGGATTATGTATTAAAGTGGGTTGAGGCCGTAGCTCTACCCAGTAATAAGGAAAAATGTGTCACAACATTTCTGAAAAAGAACATCTTCTCAAGGTTTGGCACCCCTCGAGCAATCATCAACGATAGAGGTTCTCACTTCTGCAATAGGCTTTTCAAGGCTCTTCTTGAACGGTATGGGTGAAACATCTGGTAGGGTCACCTTATCATCCTTGGATAAACAGGTAGGTGGAGGTGTCTTATAGGGAAATTAAACAGATTCTATCCAAGACTGTGAATTCAAATAAGACAAATTGGTCGTGGAAGCTGGATGACGCATTATAGGCATACTAGACAACATTTAAGACCTTTATAGGCATGTCTCCTTGCCAAATTATCTTGGGAAGAGATATCATTTGCTAGTAGAACTTAAACATAAAGTAATATAGGCGCTAAAGAAGTTGAATATGATTGAATTGATGCAATAAACTTTAGGACAAGCTAACTCAATGAGCTTGATGAGTTTCGATTGATGGTATATGAGATCTTAACCTTGTACAAAAAAAAATGAAGCTATAACATGATCATCACATAGGGAATGGTCAATTCGCACCAGGGGACTTGGTGCTGCTCTATAACTCAAAATTAAAGTTGTTCCCAAGAAATCTTTAATCCAGATGGATGGTACCCTTTTGAGTAGCACGTATCTTTGATCATAGGGCTACTGAGTTGGAGAGAAGAAATGGAAGAACTTTTATAGTAAATAGCCAAAGCGTCAAGCCATACCTTTGAAATATGGAAGAGCTAAAAACTATGGACGAATGGGATCTTGAGGAAGTTTGAGTACTCAAGCTATCTATGCTGTGTCACGATAATAAATCAAGCTCAGCTTAGGAGGCAACCTAAGATTTTCACTGGCTCTTAGGTGCCCAAGTATGATTTTTGACCCCTTATGACTACCCTAAGTTTTTATCCTAGGGTTTTCATGCCTGTATTCTTTTTTCCCATGGATATTTACTTTCTATTGAACTAACATGTTTAGAATGTTTAGGTAGTATTTGCAGCATATACTACTAATACATATGGCATATAACATGTTTTTGTGTTTTGTTTGAAAAATGATACCCACAAAACAAATTGATTAGTGGTCTAGCTAGAAACCATGTATGTTTAGGTGTGTGATAATGTTTGTTCGGATAAGTGAAGGTAAATTGATATGAGAAGCATGATCTAAGAGTCTTTTGTTGATAATATAGTCAGTTCCATGTGAGTGTGAGCTTAAATTGCTAAATTCATGTGTTTTGTGCTAATTTAGAACTGGCCCTGTTATTCTAAGTTAGATTGTAAACTAATTGGGTTAGGAAATGATCTTAGGCCTTTGTTCTTAACATCCCACTTAGCGTATATGACCAACCAAAATTGCACTATATCCATTGTTCCTAATGTTTGAGACTAACATGTACCTATTCTTTAAGAACACCTAATTAACCTAGACTTGTTAGTTGTAAAATCCTAAAATTTTCCCTGGTCCTTTCTTGAAATTGTGCACCTTTGATGTGCTGTCAAAATACAACACATTTGATGCCTAAAATAAGAAATTTTATGAGTTCTTAATGCAACTTTTTATGGTTTTTATGTGTTTTTGTGTTGTTATTGCAGAAAAGATAGGTCGGCATGATTTTGGAGAAAAATTACAGATTTTTCTAAAGCACATGATATATGAGCTCATATATAAGTCGTAGCCCATGATATGAGTCGTATGGTGATCTCATAACCAGAAACAGAAAGTAAAAGTCAAAAATTTACTAAGTGGAGGTCAGCCCTATGAGGCCACCTTACGAGTCATAGGTCTCAACAAGACTCGTATAGGTGGAATCGTAGTTGGAAATAGAAAGCCAAAACTTTGGACCGAAGATTAAAGGCCTAAACTATGAGAAGAACATACAAGTCATAGTTTAAGCAACAACTTCTACCAGTTAGTCATACCAATTGAGTCCTAAATGCTAAGAACCTAATAAGAGACCCCTGATTATGACTCATAAGTCACCCTACGAGTTGTGCCTGCGAGATGTACTAGTTGCCAACTATTTTCTATGTAATTTTTAGTGATAAAGTTGTAACTATTATAAATATTTTAAGTTAGGTTTTTATTTAGAGGAGATTGCAGAGATTCAAAATAGAGAACATTGAACTTCAGCTATGAATATTCTCTCAATAATTTTTTAGGATTCTAGAATATATTTTTATTTTCTTTTGGAAAACCCAATTTTGGGGAGTGCAAATCCCATATTGTATTCATTCTCAATATATCAAACTTGTGGTTTGCAACTTGTGGTGCCATCATTCTTCATTGCTTTGTGTAAAACTCTCAACTATGTCTTGTCTTTGCATTTTTTTTATTTTGCATTAGCCATGATTAGCTAAGCAACCACAAGTTGGGGTTGTGGGAACCATGGGTGGTTGACTTGAGATGACCTAGATTTATTGCATTTCTATGATTGGGGTGCTGAATGTATTGTTTATTTTCCTTCATTTTGATTGTTGTTTGGTGGTGGCCAACACCAAAAAATGCCTACTATGATGATCTTGACCAAGGTATGACAAATAGGAAAAGGGAAGTAAATGATAGGATTCGATTGATGTATTCTCATCTAATCAACAAACCTGACCAAGGGGAGGTTGACTGGGACAACAGGTAACAGTTAGTTGGTACACCATGGTTGTCGACCAAGCGCCATGGTGAAATTTGACCTTCACCTTCACAAGAGGGCCAAAAGAACCTATTTTACTATTCTACATGTGAATTTCCAATTGTAGTTATGTTGTCTAGGGTAATCGAGTCGACGAACATTGGCGAACACAATTCCCAATTTTTCCCCAAATTTGAATTTTTTTCCTACATAGTTAGTTTTTTTTTTATTTTTATTCTTGAATCACAAAGAAAACCCCCCATTTAGAGATTTTAGTTATATATACTTGAAATGATTAATAGTGACTTCTTGTAGTCTCGCCCTGTATTCCTTGTGGATTTGACTCTAACCTTCGATTAGGTTAATTGTTGACAGCGATCGCTTTCTTATTGGAGCATGAACATCATAAAAAATTAAGGCGCCGTTGTTGGGGAATACAAATAGGTTTTGATTTGATTTCACTATTAGTTAGTTCAAGTGTTAATTTCTAAACTCTTTTGTATATTACTTTTAGTTCTGTTTTGTTTTTTAGTTTGGTTAAAGGATTTTAATGGGAAAGGATGTTAAGAATTAACTCATGCAAGAAATTGTACGCTGCAAATTATAATGACTGAACAAAATCTCGTCATCACAGGCGATCTATTAGAATTATTGTAGCGACGTGTCCTTTTCTATGGGCAAGAGTTCGAAAACCCTCAAGTTTAATTACAAAACTTTACACAAACATTAAGGGGGCTCTTGGAACATAATATCCAGCATGGGAAGCCATGACTCTTCAGATTTTTCCAATGACTCTTGGTGCAAAGCTGCGAAGTTCCAAGAGATTTTTGCTCTAATTGGGGAGAAGTGAAAAGGGTATTCCTCATGAACTTTTATTGAGAGCCCAACAAGTCATTATAGGACATGATTGTTAACTTCCAATGAATTCTAGGAGAATTATTAGATGCAACATGGGCCAGATATAAAGAGTGTTCGGGGAATAGGCTGAATCATAGTTTGCCAAATGAGGAGATAGTAGCAAGTTTCTATCGAGTACTATACCGAACAACAAGTCTGTGTTGATGCCTTATTTGGACGTGACTGCTAGGCATTCTTGAGGCAGCCATTTGATGAAGTCAAGAAATGCATGGACAAATTGTCTGCGATTATCCAAGTGTACTTACTTTATTAAGATCGACATTTGCTACCACTAGTATATCAAGAGAAGGCTTTAGTAGTGCAAGAAAGGAAGGGGTGATCAGTCAGAACAAGCTACCACATCAACAATGGGTGATAAAAAACACTTCAAAAATTGAGAGCATGCTTATATAACTGATGAAGAAAGTGAATGAGCAAGAGGAAATGCTTCAAGAAATTAAGTTTGATGTCATGAAGGTGAATTACAATGTGGATCAATAAGCTAGTGCAATTCAAAAAAATTAATGACTAGGTTGAGCAAATTGCTAAGCAGTTAGAGCATATTCATAAGTATAAGGGGAGAGACCATAGAGCTGGTGATAAGAGCTCACCAAATCTTATGGAATTCTGAGCACTCATGATGATAAAGCTGACCCACGATGTTAAACAAGGCACTTCTTGGGAGGCAACTCAAGTATCTCTTAAATTTTTTGACTGTTTTAGATTTAGGTCATTTATTTGAATTATTAGGTAGTAGTTTGATATTTGTTTTGATGTGTTGAGACATTGGATTAGTTGTATTATTTTAGACCTTAGTGGTGTCTATAAGTTTGATTTGCAGGAATTGACAAAAAATTGAAGAGTTGGAGGAAACTGCATTTGGAGCAGGCTTTACAAGTAGGCCAATGAGTCATAGTCACCCCTACGACTTATAGTCATGCCTCATAAAGGGAAATAGTGAGAATTAAAAGTTGGCACACATACTATGAGCCAACCTTATGATTCATAGGGTCCCCTACGAGTCATAAGTGGGGTTCGTAGTGTCTAAGTATGCATTTTAAATTTTTCCAAGTGTTGAGGCCATAGATGAGACCAGGACCTATGAGTCATAGGACACGCTACGACTTGTAGTTGGGGCCTCATAGACCCAATTTGTTGAATTTTAAAAGTGACCCCGTTTGGAATATAAAAAGGCTAACCTCTTTTGGCTCTTCATTTCCCTCCTTGAAATGATTTTTCCTCCTCTACAGCCCCCCAAACATTATTTATAACTTTTTCATTCACCCCGAAACATTTCTTCTATCAACATATCCTAGCAAGTGCATTTCACTAGGGTTTCTGCTTTTCTTCCTCTTCTAATCACATTTTTATCTTTTCATTTGGTAAGTTGTCATGGTTAAGTTTGGCATACCTATAATATGATCTTGCTTTATGGGTGTTTGAGTGAATATTATGTAATCATGATAATCAAAACCATTTGGAAATGATTGTGGTAGTATGAGGAGTATGATTTAGAGTTGTCTATATCCCTATAATGATTAAATTCTTTATTTCTACCCTTGACTAGTGTTTATAAAGTTAAATGTTGTGTGTGAATGCATTTGTTACTTGATCTACAAGTGATTATTTTTTGAGACCATGTTGGGGTTGAAATTTGTATGTGTTTAGGTGTTCTAATTTGGTTGTTGTGACAGACTCATGTATGAACTTGAGTAACCCTTTGTTTGCCTCTGTGTGTTCCATACTATTGATGATTTCGGTGATTTGCAAAATTAGTTCATACTAGAAATGTTTTGATCTAGTAGGAGGATTTATGTTGCATTATGGGATGATTGATAAATTGAAGTGAGTAGGAATATTACAAGGTTGACTATATATTTTTTATTTCTTGTGCTTCTTGGTTAATTTTTGGTCATTGTGGAAAGGTTAAAGGAACCTAGGGTGCTATCTATTTTCTGATACGAGGAGCTACTATGAGTCATAGGTCACCATAAAAGATGTAGCGACCCTTTGTAAAAGGCAATAGGCACCTATGTTGCCTTAACATTTTCCATACGAGACTAACCTATAATTCATAGCACATGGTATAACTTATAGTAGTGGTCTCGTGACCCTGATTTGAACTTTTAAAATATTTCTAGAAGAAGATATGAGCCTAGACTAAGACTCATAGGACACCCTAAGAGTCATAGTTGTATCCCGTAGCTGATTCCAAAATGCATTTCTCTCAGATACCTTGGTGCTATGAGTCTACGGTATGACTCGTAGGTTATCCTACAAGTCGTACCTTCACCTTGTACCTACAGATCTATATATAGTTCAGTGTATTCACTTTAGGAAGTTTCTTGTTTCTTGTTTGATGTTTAGCGTATTACTCATTTGTTGGAACAAAATATCATAGGACTCATAATTTGGTATTAGGTGACTTTTCAAATACAATGCCTCTTAAAGGTCAACCGGATGTTTCCTTGACTTCAGGACACCAACTGAGAGATGAGACATCAAATGATGATCAGTCCACTAAGGATATGGACATGAACCCTGACCTTGAAGCTAATGTGCCTTTGACAAGATCCCAAACATCAAGAATTCTGATGGAAGTGGATAGCCCCTCCCAGTCTGAAGAGGAGGGTAATGAAGAAGGGTCAGATGATGATATCTCACTTTCTGAGTCTGATCCTCTTGAAGTTTCTCAAGCTTAGATAGAGGAGATTACTCCTCCATAGCCAGCTAATTCTACTTATATCGTCACCTCTACAGACCCCCAGAACACGAGATGGTATATTCCTGGGATGATAGAGATTTATGAACAGGGATTGGAATAGAAAGGTCAAGAGAGGCCAGTGCGGAGATTCCACAAAGAGGCTAGGCTGAAAGACTCAGGGATAAGCAGTGTACCAGGGTTAGAGGCTGAAATTGAGTTGCACGGGTTAGGATAGCTATCACAAGTATTGGGAAAGTATGCCTCTTATGTAGTCCAGGAATTTTATGCCTTCTACTACGCTACCATTTGCAGAGATTTGTCAAGGCATAAGAAGGACATTGAGCAGCCACAGTTGAGTGAAGTTCTAGTCAGAGGAGAAGTTGTGGATATCTCATAGGAAACCATTCAAAGGGTCCAATTTGGACCAAATTACAGGATGCCAGATTCCACTGATGAGTATGACAATCGGATTGCAAGTTTGAGAAAGGAGGATAATAAAAAGAATGTTGAGCTAAGAATAGAGCTCCTTAGATGGATAGTGATCCAAATTTGAGAGGCAAGTGTTGAGCCGATGTGGGTCACAACCCACACTGATTCTATTGTGAAGTTCCACCTCTTATTTCGAGCAAAGTTTTTGGTGGTTCTGCTAGTGTATCAAACCCACATTCACGGATAAGATGATCACATTGGAGAAGAAAATATTGATTGCTAGCATCTTGGAAAGGTACGAAATTGACTTGGCTCAAATAATGGCAGAACAGATCCATGAGTCAGTAGTCTGCACCCAACAGCATTGCTATTTAACATTTTAATACATAAGTTATGCAAGGCGGCTGGGGTATTGGTCTCTCTCCACTTAGAATCTTATGTAGAGGCCATGCATGTGATGGAACCTAGTCTAATCAAGGATGACGAGAACCAGTAGCCCTATAGAGAGCTATTCCTTTAGCTATCCCAGATCCATTCCCTGTTGAGCCTTAGACTCAGGGTTTGGCTCCAGCTACCATCAGCACTACTCCTATTATTTCAGAGCCTTCCCCAGCTATGGAGATTGACTCTATGCCATCCTATAGTGCTCTAGCACTAGCATCATTTACTATTCAGGTTGATTCTCTTATTTCTGTAGTTGCTTTTCAGGCACTAGTACACAAGGTGGCTATAACGGAGTCTAGGCTATAGGATTTAGCAACTCTGGTTAGGCTATGGGTTATGCAGACTGTTCGAGACTCAGAAGAAAGGATGAAGGCATTCGCCCATGATTTGGTAGATAATAGAATTAGAGGAGTGGATGCCTGCGTGGAACCTTTTGAGGCAAGAGTTTAGTAGAGACTTTAGGATGCTAGGCCTGCTGACGCGAGTGTAGTGACGGAGAAGTTGTCCAAGTTTAAGGTCAAATTGATGTAGATGTTTGCAGCCCCTATTGCAGTCCTAGAGGTAGCACCAGTGAGTGATAAGGTGCTTGATTGGTCAGTTGACTACCCGCATACCCATGAGAAGTGGCCCATCGAGCATGATAACCCAGAGATGAGCCAAAAGAGGCCTAGACATGATAACTCAATAACATCGGATGAGGAGCTAATACCAGAGGAGGTGGTATAGGAGTCGATACTGTTGGCAGCTATACAAAGAGATAGGGAGAAGCAGAGGTCACATGGAGAGGGTAGCTTATGTACAACTGCGTCCCAGATAGCTGAAGCAGAGGTCTTGACCTTAGACCCTGCTGACCAGACATAAATAAGTTCTTGAGCACCATGATGTTTGACTTTTGACCCCATCCCTTATCTTTTATATATGGATACTTTGTTATTTCTATTAGATAATATTTTTATTATGTTGATTTTTTGATTTGTTTAAATGTGTTATGTTGGATGTTGTTTTTACTTATGTTTTAGGTGTTAGTTTTTGAAATGTTAGTTTTTGATGTGTGTATATATATATATATATATATATATATATATATATATATTCGTTATTTAGTTTTCGTATGTGTTTTTACTTTGAGCAAAAATTATTCTATTTTGCTGGGGTATAGGAATTTATGGAATAAGGTGAAGTCTAAGTAGCCTCAAGTTTATAACTTCTCATATTTTTGATCCCAAGTTTTTCTTGTTGTGATTCTTTTTCCTTATGGATGTTTTAATCTTCTGTTGAATCGTCATGTTTAGGGAGTGTAGATAATGTGTAGATATATAGTAGTATGGTCTTTTGGCGTATACTTAGTCTTTAAATATTTTTTGAATGATTTGAAAAATTGGGTACCCTCACAATTTTTAGGATTGTTGGTTATTGATTCAACCTTGCATTTTTATTATCTGGTGATGTTTGTTTGATAATGTAAAGGTAAGTTGAGGCTTAGAGTATGACCTCTGAGTCTATACTGGATAGTGTGTGCAATGACATGTATATTGTGAGCTTATTTTTTTGCATTCATGTATCATGTATGGACTCAGAAATTGATTTGTTACTTTAAGATTGGTTTGGTGATATGGTTTATTTGGAAGAGATCTTAGGCCTTTGTTTTTCTAGTGTGCCCACTTTTGCCCAAATGACCTACCAAATGTGTTAGTGAACTCTTTGTTCCAAATGTTTGAGCTTCTCATGTACTCCTTCTTTCTTGACACCTTACTAGCTTAACCTTGTTTGATGAAATACCTTGATATTAGCCCTAGTCTATCTTTGAACATGTGAACCTTGATTGATGCTAAAAGCTTAAGTTGATGGTGGCCACAAATAATGGCCCTGGTTTGGGGATTTGATATTATGTACTTCACCTCAGGTTAAGTATTTAAGTTGAGGGTGGCCCTTATTGTGATAAAGTAATAACAATGAGGTGGTTAGTTGGGAAATAAAGAAAGAAATGAAAAATCATTAGCCCAGGGAGGAAACAGAAAAGAAAAGTGTCTTGAATTGAAACAAATACCAAAAATGAGTTAACAATTAAGGCATAACTGAAAAAATAGAATGAAAGCACCCAGGGAAAGCTTGAAAAAGAAGAATAAGGGTGGAGTTAGTGAAAATGTTTGGGTTATGAAGGTAATAGTATAGGTAAAACATATTTCAAGGATAGCTTGTAGTCACTACTTGCCTAAAGTGCTATACCAAAGCCCCATGAGCCTATGTTACAAGATGTTAAGTCCTATATTGATCCAAATCCACTTTGTCACCAATATGGAAATTGAGTATAGGGTCAAGCCTATGGTGTTAGTCATTTTGCATGAATTTCATTTGTGAGAGTGTGAATGCTTCCACAGTCCCTGAGTTCAAAATGTTTTTGAGTAAGTGAGAGAGACTTCTTTTCTGTGAGGGCATTTGTACTACTTGATTAGCATATGATTGTACCAGCAATTGTGGATGGTTGATGCTCCTTAGCTTATCATAGTTGGGTTGCCAGATATATCTTTGTGTTTTCGTTTTTCTTAGTAGTTTTACAATCTTTTCTTGAAAATGAAAGTTGGGTACCTGAATTAGAGCAAATAATGTATATATCATTAGTATACATGCCATGTCTTTCTTTTTCTTTGCTTAAATTGAGTCCTTTCTTGAGGACAAACAAATGCTCTAAGTTAAGGATGTTGATATGCTATCAAAATACAACATATTTGATGCCTAAAACAAAGAATTTTATGAGTTCTTAATGCAACTTTATATGGTTTTTATGTGTTTTTATGTTGTTATTACAGAAAGGTAGGTTGGCATGATTTTGGAGGAAAATTACAAATTTGCTGAAACACAGAACATACGAGCTCATCGACGAGTCATAGCCTAAGCTATGAGTTGTACGGTGATTTCGTATCTAGAAATAAAAGGCAAAAAATAGAAATCTGCTAAGTGGATGTCAGCCCTACAAGGCCACTCCACGAGTTGTAGGTCTCAATATGACTCGTATAGGTTGAATTGTAGCAGAAAACAGAGAGCCAAAACTTTGGACCAAAAATGGAAGGCCTAGACTACGAGAGAAGTATAAAAGTCATAGTCTAAGCAATGACTCGTACCAATAGGTCATACCAGTTAAGTCCAAAATTCCAAGAACCTGATATGAGACCCTAATTATAACTCGTACGACACCCTATAAGTCGTACCTGCGAGACGTACCAGTTGCCAATTGTCTTTTCTCTATAATTTTTGGGGATAAATTTATAATTACTATAAATACTATAAGTTAGGGTTTTATTTAGAGGAGATTGAAGAGATTCAAAATAGAGAACATTGAACTTTACCTTTGAATATTCTCTCAAGAATATTTTAGGGTTCTTGAATAGATTTTTATTTTCTTTTGTGAAACCACTTTTGGGGAGTGTAAATATCATATTGTATTCATTCTCAATATATCAAGCTTGTGTTTTGCAACTTGTGGTGCTATAATTCTTCATTTATTTGAGTAAATCTCTTAACTATGTCTTGTGTTTGCATTTTTGTTAGTTTTGCTATAGCCATGAGAAGCTAAGAACCCATAACTTAGGGTTATGGGAACCATGGGTAGTTGACTTGAGATGACCTAGACTTATTGCATTTCTATGATTGGAGTTTTGTATGTATTTTTTATTTCCTTTCATTTTGATTGTTGTTTGGTGTTGGCTAACACCAAAATTCGCCTACTATGATGATCCTGACAAAAGTAGTAACGAATAGGAAAAGGGAAGTAAATAACAGGTTTCGATTGATGTGTTCTCGTCTAATCAATCAAACCTAACCAAGGAGAGGTTGACTGGGAGAATAGGTAATAGTTAATTAGAACACCATGGTTGCTGACTAAGAACTGTGGTGAAACCCATCATTCGCCTTCATAAGAGGGTTGGAAGAACCTAAGTTCCCGTCCTGCATGCGAATTTTCAATTGTAGTTATGTTGTCTAGGGTAATCGAGTCAACAAACCATGGGAAACACAAATCCTAAGTTGTTCTCAAATTTGAGTGCTTTACTGTATAGTTTCGTTTTCATTTTTATTCTTTAATTACAAATAAAGCCCTCCATTTAGAGATTTTAGTTATAGATGCTCGAAATAATTGATAGTGAATTCTTATAGTCTCGCCTTGTATTCCCTGTGAATTCGACCCTAACCTTAGTTTAGGTTAATTGCTGATATCTATTGCTTTCTTATTGGAGCGTGAACATCATCAACCTTGATTGAAGCAAAAAGCCTAAGTTGACCAAAAGTGGCCTTAGTTTTGAGGATGGACATTGTGCACCTTAACTCATGCCAAAAGCCTAAGTTGAGGGTGGCTGGTGTAATGGTGAAATAAAAACATAAGGCGGAAGTTAGTGATACAGAGAAAAAGGGAAAAATCATGTACTGGGTGCAAGAAAAAAAGTGATGCCTTAGTTGTGAGCTAAAAGGAAAAATAAAGAGTAAAAGCAAGGCAAAAAAGGCTGAAGAAAATGAAAAGAAAGCACCTATAAAAGGATGAAATAGGAGGAAGGGAGAATGACATAAAAAAATAGAGCTGGTAGGGCAAAAGTGTAGAAAAATGCATTGTCATGGAGGGCCTTTAGTCACCGTGTTAAAAAAATACCATACATAGCCCCCTGAGCCTACGTTACAAGCCTAGAAAGTATTCAAGTGATCCTAATCGATGTAGTTGAAGGTCTTAGTCATGAGTATAGGGGCAAGCCTATGGTATTAGGTATGATGTACGGATATCTTTTGTGAGAGTGAGTGATTTTACATAGTCCCAAGGTAATACATGAAAAAATCATTGAGTGTCAAATATGAGACTTCTTTCTATGAGAGCACTTGCAGTTCATTATTACATACACTAGTCTATATTCATTTGTTAAATAGCTTTCTGATCAGTTTTGAAAATGTGATTTGGGTATCTACGTTTGAGATTGATGTGACGTATGCCATTAGGTTGAGGTCTGTGTGCTACTATATTATCATGAGGACCATAATAATTTTAAGTTAAGGGTGTTGATGTGCACTTGCAGTAGATTGAGTCCATCGCTTGAG
Source organism: Solanum sejunctum (assembly GCA_025642045.1). Taxonomy (NCBI): domain Eukaryota; kingdom Viridiplantae; phylum Streptophyta; class Magnoliopsida; order Solanales; family Solanaceae; genus Solanum; species Solanum sejunctum. Next base: position 14,174 of record JAOTQJ010051030.1, read on the forward strand.
GACCATAATAATTTCAAGTTGAGGCTGTTGATGTGCTGTCAAAATAAAACACTTTTGATGCTTAAAACATGGAATTTTGTGTGTTTTTAATGCGATTTTAGTTGGTTCTATGTGTTTTTGTGTTATATTTTCATGATTCCAAGGTTGGCCTTGATTTTGGGAAGAAATACAGAAGTTACTAATTTTTGATGTAATACGAGACCCTTTACAATGATAGATCATTCTACGGGTCATGAAGTGGTTTCGTGGAAAGTTTTAGTAAGGGGCTAATTTTTTGAAGTTGGTCTTACGAACCTGCAGATGGGTTGTGGAATATTTTATGAGTTGTAGACCACCGTTCGTGCCTTGAGGTTCAAAGATTAGGACTTTCTGTAGATTCGTCAGACAAAACTCCCTTATGAGTCGTAAATAACTTTACAAGTTGTAGCGGGGTTCATAGACTTGAAGTCCAAATTTTCCAGCAACACTATACGAGACTCTGATTATGGGTTGTGGAATGCAGTACTGCTCTTAAACTCCTTTCATGAGGTGTGCTGACCAATTGTCCTATTATGCTTAGGACTTGTAATTTACTTATTATAAATAGGGTTTTCAGGTTATTTTTAAGAATTTTTTGCATAGTACTTAGAGAAATCAGTAGTTTGAGAGAGACAATACTGAGATTACATTGGAGAGATTTTTAGAACACTTGTACTTTAATTTCATCTTTAATCTTGTGATTTTCTTAGAAGTTGGATTTACTTGTTCTTACTTCTACTATGAAAGTGTTCAATTATGTTCTTCGAATTCATAATTCTTACATCTAAACAAAGTATGCTAAATTCACATCTAGGGTTGTTGGAATCATAAATAACTAACCAGATAAAATTAGATAATTCATAATTCTTGGAAAGTGTACATTCATGCATTAGTTAATTCTCTTGATTTTGCATGTTTTCTAGTGGTGACCAACATTAGAACCTGCCTATTGTTATTAACTAGACCAAGGTAGTAATGAACAGGAAAAGAGATTAATTAACATGATTCAATTGACTTGTTCTCATTTAATCAACTAAATTGGGCCAAGGGAAGGTTGTACTGGGACTAATAGGTAAGGGTTAGTAATACACACTATAGAGATGGGCCAAGTCACATAGTGAAATTCACCTCCACATTTGACCAAAGGGCTTGGTGAACTTAACTTACCGTCCTGCTTGCTATACACTAGAAAAAGATTATAGGTTATCTGATGATACTGAGTTAGGTAATCATAGGGAACACAATACCCTAGTTTCTCTCCATGTATTGATTTTACTCTTGTGTTAGTTATTTCATTTTTATTTTTCATTGATTGTGACAACCCCCCCTTTTGGGGAAGTAAGTTGGTTAACTACTCGAATTGTAATCATTGAATTCTCTTGAGTATACCTATTCTCTGTGTGTTCGACCCTAAACTTGGTTAGGTTCTATTTCTTAAAGATGATCGCTTTATCCTCAAAAAGGAGGTGTAACTTGGGTGACATCATGAATCTGTTGGGATCTTCTTGCTTCAGGACAAAGGATTGCGTAGCCATTACACGATAATTTTGAATATCTTTGGAGAGCTCCTAGCTCACAACCTACTTGTTTGTGACCGAAACCTTCATGAACTTCGTATACCCTAGCATTTTCTCCAATGCCTAAATGAGAGGGATATTATTTGATAGTTGTTTCAGAATGGAGAGAAAGTGCTTCAATTTACCTTCCTCCTCCTTCTTTTTGATTCTTCAAGGGAAGGGAGGAGGACATCTAGGAATGTGCTTCAACTTCTGTGGCATCTCTGCATCATCACTCACCCCATCCTTGGCACAATCATCTCCAATTTCTGCATCTTTGACCTCAACTTTCTCCTTATGAACATCAACATCATCAACTAGCATAGAAGATCAATTGTCTACTTACCACCATGAGTAGTCACCTCCATACATTGCCCTTTATTATTTGGATCTTGAATTATGTTGTTGGACAATGTACCTTTCTGTCGCTGGTTGAGTTGAGTTGATATCTGACCGAACTGTTGTTCAAGCTATTTGATAGTAATAGAATAAGACTTGATCTTCTGATTAATAATAAATATGTAAAACTTAATCCTCCTCAAAGTCTCATCTTATGTATTAGCCTTCTTCAACAGATGATCAAATATCTCCTCAACCCTAGAGGTACCAATACCTAAATCACGATTATGTGGTTCCATAGATGGACCATTCTTGTAACCATCTCGCTGACCCCAATCAGTGTCTCTATCCTGGCCCCTGTTTCTTTCATAGTAATATCCACAGTTATTGTCTCTAAAGTCGGAGCCATTCTTGTTATAGTTCCGACCTTGGTTTTCTTGACCTTGGTGCCAATAGTCTTGATTAGACCCTTGGGCCTTGGTTCAGAAACACCCATCTAATCTGCAATGAAGCAAGTGTCCTCCTCATAGTAAGTCTCCTCATACATGGGTGCTCATGAAGGCTAATGAGAGACAATATTATCTCATTCCTAATCCTGTTTCATTAATAACTCCACATTGGTTGTAATTTCGGTAAGCTCTTGCATCATCTTCATTTATTTGAGCTGGCATGACACTAGCACTGACTACACACGAGCTCTTTGTAGAGGACCTATCTCTCATTCCCTATGAATGATTCATGTTGACCACGTATTCAAGCTTCTCAGCAACCCCTGAAAGTGGCTGATCTACAAACACACCACCCATGATAGTATGAACACATGGTTGGCTATTTTTGTCCAGGGAGCAGTAGAAGATCTCTACCAATGCATCATCAACAATCTTGTAGTCAGAGGCACTTACCAGAAACTTTGTGAGCCTCTCACATATAGTGCTGATTGAGTCACCAGAAAGATTCTCAAAGTTGTTGATCTGGTCCTTCAACATGAGATACTTTGATCTCTAGAAGAACCTATCTAGGAAGGCTTTTTGCAATTCAGTCCAGTTGGTGATTGAACTCTATGAGAGCTTAGGTAGCCATAATATTGCACTACCTATAAAAGATAATGGGAAGACATGACGTCCAACAGTATCCGTAGATAGATTCTAGTTTTCCATTACACTCTTATAGATAAACACAATAATATATAGATGGCTATGTGGATTCTCTGATGTAAGCCCACAACAATCCACGATTTTGCAGTATTTGAAGTTACCTACTTGAAACAATGAACTTTGTGTCATTTGGTAATGGTAGTAATACAATAGCTTTAGTAACGTCCTTATCCATAAGATTTAGCTAATATTGATTCCATTGATAAGCTTCGACATTGAGGTCCTATGGATTGTTTTCCTCAAGCGGAGATGGGTTATTATCATTCTCATTTTGGTTTTGATTATGATTCAGAGTTGTATTAACCATGTTGTTTGCATTATCTTAGGCTATTCTTCTCAACATTCTTTGGAACTCTAGGTCAAACGGGGTCAAGGAAATGCCTCAACTTTGCATGTTATGCATACAAAACACCTGCACGTTGAAACAATACAAAAATAACAAAAATATAAAATGAGAAAAATAAGAATTAATTCCCGAACTACTAAAATTAAATAAGCATAGATGTATTCCCTGACAATGATGCCAAAATCTTGATGTCGCCCAAGGTATACCTCCTTTTTTAACGCTAAAACAGTCATTATCAAGATATATAACCTAATAGAGGTTAGGATTGATCCCATAGGTAATATGGTAGACTTAGAAGTATTTCAACAAGTTCGTCTTGATTAACCTACTCATCTCCTGAAACAGAGGGATTTTGTAAAAACTATAGAAAGAAATCTTTGACTAAGACAAGTGTGAAATCAGTATGAAGAGTAACTAGGTTATTGAGTTTCCCATGATTTGCTAACTTGGTATTTCCAGATAATCAAATTCTTTTTTAGGGTGTAGCATACAAAATGGTAAGTTAAGTTTACCAGAACCTTTAATCCAGGAGAGAGGCAAATTTCACTATGTGAGTTGATCCATCCCTGCAGTGTGACATTGCCAACCCTTACCAATTGTACCTGTACAACTTCTCTTGATCCAGTTTGGTTAATTAGACAAGAAACATCAATCAAATCTTATTAATTAATCTCTTTTCCTATTCATTACTACCTTGCTCAGTAACACGAGGCGAGTTCTAACATTAGACACTGTTAAAAAGCATTCAAACTGAAGAGGATTAATTAATACATGTATGCACACTTTCCAAGAATTAAAAATTATCCTATTTTACCTTGTTAGTTCTCGTAGCTTCCACAATCATAGTTGTGGATTTAACTACTCATTATCAGGTTTGATGCAAAAATCATGATATTAAATAGCATAATTAAGAACTTACATAAATCAAATTAAGAACAAGAAATCCAACCTCATCACCAAGAATCACAATTATAAATTAAAGAACACAAAATAATGTTTCACAAGTGCCTCATAATGTTTTTCACTCTTTCTTACTATCTCTATAAATTTCTATACAAAAATTAACCTAAAAAACCTATTTATAGTATTTCAAATACAAAACCAAAATGAAATAGGAAAACTGTGTCGACAAACTCTATGAACAACTATACGGGTCGTATGAACTTTTACTACTTATAATTAGGGCTTTATGGATTCCTTCAACTATTCTTGGAGTGGCTTCTATGAGACTCATCTATGGGGCATATAATTTTTTATGACTTTTGAAAGGTTTTGTCTGATGGCTTTTTAGCAACTCCCCTCATTCAGATCCTTAGGGTACGAAACCTTGTTTACGACTAGTAGAAACTTTTATGGCTCATCTCCATGTTCATAGACTCAACTTAAAAGAATCACCCTTTACTAGATTTTGCTACAAAACCTTCTTTACAGCCTGTGGAAATTGCCATTGCTTGTAAAGGGTATTGTAGAACAACATCTTCTGCAATATTTGTGAACTTAGTCAAAAACTCTTGCCAACACTATAATCCTGCAAAACAAGCATAAAAACATATCAAATCTAGTAACATTGCTATGAGAACATACAAATTTTGAAGTTTTAAGAATCAAAAATGTTGTATGTTGATAGCACATCATTAATCGTAAGTCACTTTCTAAAAAATTCCTAATTTCCTTCATGTTTGAGACTCTCATCCGCAAACCCATCTACGAGCCTCACTATTTATATGGCCCATCATTGGGTATGTGGGTTACTCCACACATGAAAACTTTTTACCCTTCCTGAAGTTCATATTTAAGGATCAACATACAAGTTGTAAGACCACCTACAGGCCGTACATGGGCCTCGTGAATTGACCCCAACTCATTTTTTGCAAAACTATTTCTGCACTCTTAGGCTCCTAAATTGGGGGTATTTACAAAAGAGATGGGGACTATTCTGGGTTTCTGTTTGCTATGACTGCAGATAAAAAATTGAAAGTAAAAATAGCGCGACTAAGACATGGCATAGGTATGGACTCAAATGGATTTGCTGACCAAATGTTTATTAGGCAAAGGTTTGGAAAAGTCAAAGTTGTGGAAGCCTCAAATAGTCATGATGAGCCAAAGTTTGATTTTGTGGAAACATCTAATTTTTCGAATAGCTAGGGGGGCTCTAGACATACAATTCTCAAAATCATGGTCAGAACTATGGCTATGATAATTACTATGACCAACCCCAAAATTGTGGCTAAGGCAATTGGCAAAATATGGATAAATTCAGGGGCAATCAAACTGGAGCATATATGCTACCCATCAACAGAGAGCAAGAGAGCAACAATGGGAGTGGTTCAAAATTGGATTAAATGATGGCTAAGGTTCTCCGAAAGGTGGAAGCCATTGAGGCTTGGGTGTAAGACATATGATAAGACTTGGTCAATATAATTCAACTAGTAGACTCGCACTCAATTTTGCTTAAACAACTAGAATAGCAGATAGGGTAGGTATCACCCATACTAAATCAAATGAAGGCTGGATTACTTCCTAATGACATAGTACAAAATCCTAAAAAAGATGTCCATTGCATGGCAGTGACTACCAGGAGTTGTAAGGTAATTTCTAACCCTATTCTTGTAGGTGATGAAGTATTAAGTAATGATGATTGCAAAGCTCTAGACCCCACTAATACTGAAAATGATAATGAGGCCAAAGGGAAAAAAGTTGCACTGAAGGAACAAGAGATCAGTAGAGGTTTTGGGGAGAACGAATTGGAAGAGGCAAAGCCTTCACCAATTATTCAACGCTACCACCACCATTCCCATTGGATGAAGAAAAATGTTGAGGATTAATTTCAAAAAATTTAAATCTATGCTGAAGGAAATATTTATGCATATTACATTAGTGGAGGCTCTTGAAGAAATGTTGGGTTACTCTAAGTTAATGAAGGACTTAGTCACTAACAAACACACTATCATAGTTGCATCTGCAAATAACCTTCATAATTGTAGGGCTATGGATATGAGGTCTATAGTAGAAAAGAAGAAAGATCCAGGGCTTTTACAATCCTATGTACTATTGCTCCTTATGATTCTTCATAAGTGTTATATGATTTAGGTGATAGCATTAATTTGATGCTACTAGCAGTTTACAAACAGCTAGGCTTAGAAGTCCCTACACATATATCTATGCGACTACTGATGGCAGACTAGTCAGTGAAGAGACCCATGGCGATCCTATGTGATGTGCTAGTCCAAGTGGACAAATTCATCTTTCTTGCATATTTTATCTTTCTGAACTGTTATCTAGATTTTGAGGTGCTCATCATCCTAGGAAGGTTGTTATGGCCATGGGTTGAGCTTTGGCTGATTTGTAGCATGGGGCACATAATTTCTACCGGAATGCTCAGAAAGTGAAGTTCAATATGTTACTTCAATGAAGAGATCCAAGGATGACACAGTAATATCCATTATTGATGTTGATGATGCATGATGTGTTGTCAAATTACAACACTTTTAATGTGTAGAACTTGGAATTTTATGTCTTCTCAAGGCGATGTTAGTTGGCTTTATGTGTTTTTTATTGTGTTTGCCGGATTTTTACGTTTGGCCTTGATTTTGTGAAGAAATACAGAAGTTGCATACTTGATGTAGTACGAGACCCTTTACAGGTCGTACACCATTCTATAAGTCATGAAGTGGTTTCATGAACAATTTCGGTGCGGGGTTGATTTTCTGTAGTTGGTTTTACGAACATGCAGACTAGTCATAAAATGATTTACGAGTCATAGACTATGCTTCATGCCCTGAGCATAGGAAATTTAGTACTTTCCTAAGATTCATTAGATGACATCCCTTTATAGGTTGTAAACCACTTTGTGAGTCATATAGAGGTGACGTAAACTTGAAGTCCGAATTTCTAGCAATTTTGCATAAGCCCCCGATTACGGGTTGTGGAATGTAAAATGGCCCATAAATCCCTTTCATATGGCGTGCCAACTAGTTGTCCTATTTTAGTTAGGACTTGTATTTTACTTATTATAAATAAGGTGTTTGGTTATTTTTGAGAAGTTTTCACCTAGTACTCGGAGAATATAGTAATTAGAGATAGAAAATAGTGAGATTACATTGGAGAGTCTTTGAGAGCACTTCTATTTGAATTTCAGTTTTAAGCTTATCATTCTCATTGAAGTTGGATTTGCTTGTTCTTAATTCTATTGTATAAGTGTTCAATTATGTTTTTCCAATTCATAATTCTTGTATCTACACAAAGCATGACTAGCTAAATCCACAAGTAGGGTTGTGAAAACCATCAATAACTAACAAGGTAAAACCAGATAATTCATAATTCTTGAAAAGTATACATCCATGTATTAATTAACTCTCTTCGTTTGCATGTTTTTGATGGTGGCAAAAATTAGAACCAACCTAGTGTTACTGCCAGGACCAAGGTAGTAATGAATAGGAAAATGGATCAATTGACCGGATTCGATTGATGTGTTCTCATATAATCAACCAAATTGAGACATGGGAAGGTCGTACTAGGACTAATAGGTAAGGTTTAGTAATACACACTATAGAGATGGACCAAGTCACATAGTGAAATTCACCACTCACCTTTGACCAAAGGGCTTGGTGAACTTAACTTACCCTCCTGCATGCTACACAATATGAAAGAATTAGGTTATCTAGTGATACTGAGTTAGGGAATCATGGGGAACACAATACCCTAGTTTCTGTTGATCTTGATTTCTCTCTTGTTTTAATTATGTTAGTTTTATTTTTCCACTAATTATTGCAAAACCCCAAATTTTGGGGAAGTAAGTTGCTTAACCACTCGAATCATGATCATTGAATTCTGTTGATAGATATTCACTTTGGGTTTGTCCTAACCTTTGTTTGGTTCTATTTCTTGACAGTGACCACTTTATCCTCTAAAAGGAGGTGTAACTTGGGCGACATCAAGATTTTAGTGCCTTTGCCAGGAAGTACAGCTAGACCTACTTAATTCCAAGGAATTTAGGAGTTAATCTTTATTTTCTACATTATACATTTTGTTTTTGGTTTTTATTTTTACTTTGTACTGTGTAAGTAGTGTATACCGAACACTAGGAGTCAAGGCAACCCATTAACACCATTTGATCCATAGATCTAGAGAACATTAAGAAGAATGTCTCAAGATAATACCAACAACGCAGCCAATGCAGCTCTGAACAGTAGTGATAATGAGAATGCTGATCATGGAAATGTACCTGCTCTAGAGGACATTGATTCATAGCCACAAGATATTAATGGCAATGCTTACCAGTGGAACCAATTCAGGCTAAATCCTATGGCTATAGAGGTGACTGGCGCTATTGTGTTGCCACCACTACTGGCAAGAACAAAGTTCATAGTCTCAAGTGGGTTGCTTCAGATGCTATAGAACTATGGGCTATTTATGGGCTTACCATCGAAGGATCCTCATAGCCACCTACACAATATTGTAAACATCTGAAAGAGTGTAATAGGAACACAAAATCTATCTATGGATATTGTGAGACTCTGTGTCTTCCCATTGTCTCTTATATAAAATGCAACATTATGGCTATCTAAGCTCCTACGGAGTTCGATCACCAGTTGGGCAGACTTGTAGAAGGCCTTTTTGGAGAGGTATTTTCCTAAATCAAAGAAGCTCATATTGAAGGACCAGATCAACCACTTTGAGCAATTTCCCGGTGATTCGATCAGTACTACTTGGTAGCAGTTCACCAAATTCTTGAACAGTGTCCTAGACTGCAACATAGTTGATGATGCCTTAGGGAGATCTTCTACCTTGCCTTTGATGAGAATAGTCAGGCTTCTGCTAAATCTATCATGGGGAGCATAGTCTTGGACTTACCATTTGCAAGGATCACAAAGCAGATGGAAAGAGTGGTTAAGACTAATCATGCATGGGGGCAGAGAGATAGAGCATCTATTAAAAGTTTGAGTTGTTAGTGTTAGTCCATAGAATGAAATGATCAATGAAGAAATCATGCAATAGCTTTCCTAAAGTCATACAGGTATAGAGGTGATAATAAAGTAGAACCGAGAGCAAGTCAATGCAATAGTTCATTAAACTCCATGTGCACCTACTTATGATGAGTCTTATTATGATGAGGACGCATGTTATTGTTGATCAGACGGGGGGTTTCCAGACCAATGCCCAAGGGTCTAATCGGGACTAATGGCGCTAAGGTCAAGGAAACGTAGGTCAAAACTTCAACAAAGTTAAAGCTTTTAGGGACAACCATGAAGGATATTATTATAGGAATAGATGTCTAGAGAGAGATGTAGATTAGGGTCGTAGAGATGGATTAAAAAATGGTCTCTATATGCCACCACATAATCGCGATACAAGAGCAAGTAATTCTAGAATTGAGGAGATCTTTGATTGCCTATTGAAGAAAGTTAAGACACAGGATGAGACTCTAAGGAGTATGAAATCTAAGATTTCTAGCATTAATCAAAAAATTGATTCCCATTTTGTGGCTATCAAACACCTTGAACAACAGCTTGGTTAAGTGTCAACTTATCTAAGTTAGCATCAGAGGGGTACATTGCCTAGCAACAACATTCAGAATCCTAAAAATGAAAGCCAGTATATGGTGGTTACTACTAGGGGTGGTAAAAGCATCATTGATCCTCCCATGCTAGTCAATGAGAAAGATATTCAAGAGGAGCTGATTGCAGCCAATGATTGAAGATAGGAGATGATCATGGAAAGGATGGGGTGAGTGAAGCTACTGATGTTCCACAGAAGTTGAAGCCCATTCGTAGGCCTCATCCTCTTTTCCCTCAAAGAATCAAAAAGAGGGAGAAGGAAGGTAAGTTCAAGAACTTTCTCTCCATGCATAAGCAACTCTCCATCAATATTCCTCTCATTGAGGCATTGGAGAAGATGCTAGGGTATGCTAAGTATATGAAGGACCTAGTCACTAAGAATCTTACTATAAGCTAAAAGCTCTCCTAAAGAGCTCTAGCATTGCAGTGCTATTGCAACTAGGTCCTTGGTGTAGAATCTAGAAGATCTTAGTGCAATAACCTTACCTTGCACAATTGGAGATATGGAGTTTGCAAGGGCAATATATAATCTAGGTTCCAGCATTAATCTGATGCCCCTTACAGTCTTCAAGAAGCTAGGATTGGGAGCCCCTACTCCGACGAGCATGCGATTGTTGATGTCCAATCACATTGTGAAGAAGTATATGGGCATACTATATGATATGCTGGTCAAAGTTTAGAAGTTCATATTACCTGTATACTTTATGATCCTAGATTGGGAAGTTAACTTTGACATCACAATCATCTTGGGAAGACCATTCTTAGCCATTAAGCGAGCACTAGTGTATATCGAAGCCTGCCAACTCAAGTTTAGATTAAACTACAAAGAGGTTGTCTTCAATATCTGTTAGTACATGAAGTGGATAGATGATTTAAAGAATAAAGTCTATGAATTGGTGAAGTATAGTTAACCAATTGTCCAAGTCATACATCGACAATAAATCAGGTGCTATTTGTGAGGTAACCCAAGATTTTTGATGCAATAGTATAGGTTTAGGTTTATTTTTAGTTTTTGGACTCATAGGTAGTTTATTCTTTTTGAATTTTGATTGTAATTTTTGAAACAACCCCAAAAAGTGCCTGGAAATATGCCTCAAAATTGCTCGTAATCATAATTTCCATATATCTCAAAATCCATGTATGTATCAAATATCCAACTTCATATTCTTGATCATGGAGTAAAATTGAGTAGTAAACACATCTAACCCTGATGTTAGAGCAAATGAATCACAATTTTAATTTCTCAAAATTTGTTTATCCATAATGAGTCCGTGCCACTAGCGTGACGCGGCTAGGGTGCGGACTAGTGTTATTTTTGCTTACTTATTTCTCGATTGGTCCAAGGCTTTTGAGTCTTGGGCCTAAGTCTTTATATGCGTGAAAAAATGCCTATACTTAGCCATATTTCACATTCATATCATACAAGATATTCCCCAATACTTTCTCAAACACTTAGACATATATTTCACCTCAAATTTCAACTCCCAAAACTCATTCTATCTTAAGGATTTCACTCAGGCTTCAAGTCTCCATTTCTAATCTTCTTCAATTAATTCTCCAAAGTTAAGGTATGTGGGTTTCAACTATTACATCCTTTCACCTATGGTGTCCAAGCTTCCTTTTTACATAAATTGCATGATTTTAAGTTGATTTTACTTGTGGGTCTCCTATTATGAATTGGACTATGAACTATATTGGGGTTTTGTAAAAGTGTGACTGTTTATGCATGTTTTGAGCTATGAATCATAGATCTATCTTGAGATTTGATGAAGGGTTTTGATGTACATTGAATGAGGGTATTACCAAGTGCTAGTTGGTGGTTTTACATTGAATATACTTGCATGATTTTACTTTTGAATTTCATAAATTTACACTAGCATTGCATACCACCAAGTGTTTGATAAAATATCCGATTAATGTATCTTGAGTTGTTGAAGGCCTAATGCTTGGTAAATGAGTTAAGTGACTTTATGATGATGAAAGGGTGATATATATATTTTGATTCCACGAGAAGTATCTATTTTATGGTGAGTTGAGCATAGCCAATTGAGGGGCAATGCCTCAATCACCTTGAATAGGGGTGGTACACCATCAACCAATTAAGGGGTTGGTACCTCAATAACCTTGTATGGGGGTGGTAAGCCATTAACAAATTAAGGGGTTGCTCCTCAATCACCTTGGATGGGGCTCGTAAGCCATCAACCAATTGAGGGTTTGGTACGTCAATCACCTTGGATGGGGGTGGTCAGCCATCAATCAATTGAGGGATTAGTACCTTAATCACTTCCGGTGGAGGGTGGTCATGTCAGTCAAACAATTTAGGGGTTGGTACCTCAATCACTTCTAAGGGGTGGCCTACCTTAGATTCTAATTACCAAGTTTCTTGGTCTATGATGACAGTTTATTCCCGAGTATGTAACATGTTCCATATATAAGCATGTTTACTTCAAGTATCATTCATGCATGCCATATTGTTATATGATCATCTATTAGTTATGCATTTTTACTATGTTGCTTATCTATTGTCGCATTGTATCCTACACACTTAGTACATTCAAATGTACTAATGAATACTCTATGCCTACATGATGTTACCATGTCGGGTCCAGAGCTCCTTATGATCATTCACATCCTCCTCCACGTGGCTAATATGCTATCTCTCAAAGCAAGTTTGTGAGTCGTCATCTTCGAGGACATAATTTTTCTTGATTTATGCTATCTACAGACTCTCGTTTCTTTGTTGTATGCTTTGACTATGAGGGTGAGCCAAGTTGCTTATCTTGGCCACCATTAAGTTCGATGTTTAGAGGTGTTACTGGACAAGTTATGTAATAATGCTATGAGACTTGACTCTCTTGACACTTTATGATATGAAATATGTCCCTTAGCCTCATATTTCCTTTTTACTCTCGCTTATTGTTATTTTATTGCTTCCGTGACCAAGGATATGTAATGATATATTAAGAGGTTTGATTGGAGTCCCCTCGGATTCCCCATTTGTCGTGTCACATCTAGGTTCTAGGCTTGGGTCTTGACAATTTGGACATTGAACTGGTTGCATATAGGGTAATAGTGTGTTCTATGAAAAATATGTAGGTACAGGGCTAAGTTAGCTATTTTTGGCTGAGATGAGTATGTAAGAGTCTCTATGACTGGTTATACGAGTTGTAAAATACTTTAATACACCATCATGTAGAGATTTACACTGAGCAAAAAAGCTATGCACTCCAGTCCACGAGCTTACTTTATGATCTATAGATAAATCTATATGTCATGAATGGGGCTTATGGACCCCAAGTAGGTTTCCTGAAATTTTTCTAAGAGTTGAGGTCTCCACGACCAACTTTATGAAACATAAATCACTCTACGACTTGTAGAGTAGTCTGTGAAAACTAGTCCTAAAATCTAGGTTTTGGATATTCTACGATACCAGAGTTCGTGAGTTGTAAAACATTATAAGACCCATAAACATGATTTTGTAGAGCCTAGGCCCATTAGATTTTAGTTGACTTAGTCAAGGTATAAATAATGGGGTCAATTTAGTTTAGCCCCATTTCTAAACTAATTTACAAAATTACCTGGCCAACCCCCTCCCCGACGCAATTTCGACCGCCGATGGCAACCATACCCCATTTTGATGATTATTTAGTAACCTAAGGTTTAGTGCCTCTTCAACTCCTTCATTTTTTACAACTTGATCACACTACTTGGTAAGTTTTTGGTTAATTTAAAAACCTTGATTTGTCTATGTTGTATAATTGAATTGGAATTGATGTTGGGAATGGTAGTTTAGACACAAAACCCATGTGTGATTATCTAATTTAAGTTGTCCATGTATGGATGTTTGTCTTTATCCGGAATGGGGTTCGCTGCATTGTTATATGATTTGAATAGTATAATAGGTGTCTATTGAATCACCCACCATGTGCGATGAAATTGATATTGTGTGTAAATTAGTAGGTTATGACATTGGTGCGTATAGTTTGTTTTAAAAAAGTCACATGTGGTTGGAATAGTTGGGGAAACATGTTTAATTGCTTTCGATAGGGTATATGTATTGTATAGCATTTTGGGTGGTGTGGTTGTGGTATGAAAATCACGTGTGTGTGTGCATTTTTGCTTTAATGATGGTAGAATACTTTTGAAAAAGTCATATGGGGTCCCTTGTGATTGGCTTAGAAAGTAAGATAATTGAGTTTTCTTGTTTATGAGTGGCTTTTACAGCTCATTGATCCTTCCACAAGTCTTAATTACCCTTATGAAAGATTCCAGAAAGTGAAAGTTTTTGAGTATACATCAGACGAGACCTTCTATGAGTCGTAGATCACTTTATGGCTCGTAGATAGGTCTCATAGATCCTTGCTTGGAATAAATCCACATTAGAATTCTCTACGACTTGGTCTATGACTTGTAAACCATTATATGAGTCATACGTAGTTTGTGGACTTTTCCAGAGATAAAATTATTTAGACTACTATTTTAAGAAAGCTTTTTATGGCACATAATACCAACTATAGATCGCAAAGATGCTTTTGTATATCCTTCTACAACTTAATCTTAATTATTTTGGCATTTCAATTTTTTTATTTTATGGGGCCAACCGAGGTGTGTAAATTTTCATGTTTCAGGTACTATAGCCTTAAAAGCCAAACGTTTTGAGACCAGGACCCTACAGAGGAGGCTTAGAGATGAGTCTTTGGATAATGAGCAAATTATTACATTAAGTGGCTCAATAGAGGACCTCGGGGTCAACCCGTAGCAAGAGGTAGATTGACCACAGACTAGAACTTCTGGCAGGGCTAGGAATAGTTAGGCTTTTATCATACGCACTCCATAGTTTGATGATGAAGGTAATGATGGGAGCAATTCACCCCAGATGAATCCATCTAGAGAGGAGTCTAACTCTGAGGGAAACTCTTAGGATGGATCAGAGACTGAGTCCTCTGCATTGAATCATTTATCACCACCTGACACTCTTATTAGTTGGTGGTGTGTCTGATGCGGGCTTCAATGGCTAACCAAATATCTTGGACGATACTCCCCGACCATATTGAGGGTGTTCTATGCTTTATATGCAACCATTATTTAGAGTACTCTTCCTAAGGGGAAGAAGCCATTCGCTCATCCCAGATTGACCAAGACGATAGTGATGGGCTGGTAGGTGGAAATATTAGAGATTATCATCTGTCGAATCCTTTTTGTACCATGATTCCTTGCCCTTAGATACACCATAAAGTTCAACTATAGAGTGGTTTAGATGAAATACCCCATCATTATGAGAGATCCAAAGTGATGAGCCAGCTAGATATGATTGCTTACTAGTTATATTATGGAGCAGCGTCCGGAACTTGCTTGGCTCGCCACACACTTGAAGCCTATTGTCAAGGCTTTACTTAGTTTCCCTACCAAGTTTCGGTAGGTTATTGGTTGTTCAGGGATTCAACCTACTCTTGCTGATAATACATTGGCATCGAAATATGCAATATTATTTGCCACCATCTTCGCTGGTTATGATATTGATATAGCCTACCTCATAACCAAGTAGATTTATGAGGCCTCCCTGAAGAGGTCTACCTCTATCCCATTAACTTATTTGATATATAAGCTCTGTCTAGAGTCGAGGGTGGAGAGTATAAATAAGTTGGACCAGCTAATTAAGGCCTACTGTATATTGGATCCTAGCCTAATCAAGGCTGAAGAGAACCCGGTGGCACTCGAGTGAGTAGAGCCTCCTCCTATGCCTGAGATGTTCGCCCTAGTGCCACTGTTTAAGGGTTCATAGACTACCACCGCCACTCTGCTGTTGCTGAGGAAAGGCCCCCATAGCCCAACAAATGAGAAGAGAGGGCTTATTACTTCTATTCTTACACCACGGGCCTCAACATCACAGGATACTCCTACAGGCATGGTTTACGTGTCTGCAACATCTATACAGGCCCAGACGCAGAGGTTATCTCACATTTAGTCATAGTTGACTTAGCTTGTTCATCAGATTAGGCCATGGGTCTGCTAGGCCATTTCAGACTTAGAGGGCCATATGCAAACATTCGCAATCGTTATTATTTCAGACTATCTCTTCGCCATGCATTCCTGTATTAATGCCTTCGATGCAAGAGTACAACAGAACCTGAGCATGACCTGTCCATCAAACTTGACAACCCTTCAGATGGAGATCTAACAGCTCTAGGCTGATATGATAGCAACACTAGTAGCACCGGTTGCTCTTATAAAGACTATGCCCTCGGTGCCACTGGTAGATCTTTTTGCTTCTGATAAGCTAGTTCGGCCTTCCTATAGGAAGATACCCTACTGGGATGTCTTAATGTTGTACAATTTTAGGCGGGGATGAGTGAGTAGAAGGAGCTTAAGCTTGTCTTGAGGATGTAAAGACTAAAGGGAAAGATATGACAAGCCATGAGCTAGAGTAGGTGAAGAGTGCTGATCCTCCCGGATAGATTACTATTGTTGAGGAGACTACCCCATAGGAGAAGGGTGGTCAGACTCAACCACATATTGGCTCTTAGGCGTCCAGCTATGATTTTTGACCTCTTATGTTTTATTTTGCTTTGACTGTTTACATTGGGTATAATACACATCTTTTTTCAATGGGGTGTGGGTAGTTATGAGCCCTACTGAAATCTATGTAGCTTGGGTCCATAACTACCCTAATTTTTTATCTCAGGGTTTTCTTACCTATATTCTTCTTCCCCGTGGATATTTATCTTCTGTTGAACTAACATGATTAGGATGTCTAGGTAGTATCTGTAACATATAGTACTAATACTTATGGCATATAACATGTTTTTGTGATTTGTTTAAAAAATAATACCCACCAAAAATTTTGAGTAGTGGTTAGATAACGACTATGCATGTTTCAGTATATGACAATATTTACTCTGATAAGTGAGGATAAATTGAGATGAAAAACATCATCAGAGAGTCTTTTATTTATAATGTAGGTAGTGCCATGTAAGTGTGAGCTGAATTTGCTAGATTCATATATTGTGCTAACTCAGTACTTGCGTTGTTAATCTAAGTTAGACTTAGATTAATTGGATTAGGAAAGGATCTTAGGCCTTTATTCTTACTAGTCCACTTAGCCGAAATGACCAAACATAATTGTAGTATATCCCTTGTTCCTAATGTTTGAGCCTAACATATATCTATTCTTTGAAAACACCTGATTAGCCTAGCCTTCTTAGTTGTAACATCTTGAAATTTGCCCTGGTCCCTCCTTGAACATTCTGCATTTTGACCTAGGCAAAAAGCCTAAGTTGAGGGTGGCTAACAAAAGTGGCCCTAGTTCTGAGAATGGATATTGTACACCTCAACACAAGCTAAAAACCTAATTTGAGGTTGGCTATTTTGTAAGGGTGAAACACAGAGATAAGGAGGGAAGTTAGTGAAATAATGAAAAAGGAAAAAAAAACATTTACTGGGTGCAAGAAAAATAAGTGATGCCTTAGTTTGTGAGCTAAAAAGAGAAAAATGAATTGTAAAAGCTAAGTAAAAGGTTGAAAAATGAAAAAAAGCACCCTGAAAAGCTTAAAAGAGGAGAAAGGAAGAATGTGATAGAAATAACAGAGTTGGTATGATAAGAGTGTAGAAAAATGCAGTGTCAAGGTGGGCCTCTAGTCACTATATTCCCAAAATACCATACCAAAGCCCCTGAGTCTACGTTACAAGCCTAGAAAGTCCTAAGTGATTCTAGTCAAAGTAGTTGAAGGTCATAGTCATGAGTATAGGGGCAAGACTATGGTATTAGGCATGCATGCTTTTGTGAGAGAGAGCTATTTTGCATAGCACCAAGGTTATAAATGAAAACATTATTAAGCATTTGATATGAGACTTCTTTCTATGAGGGCACTTGTATTGCATTGGTAACTTCAAACTTGTTCAGTGACTGTTGATTTTTGATAGTACGTCACCTGTAATAGTTGTGTTATCATATGAACTAGTCTGTATTGGTTTGCTAGATTGCTATCTGATTCTGTTTCGAAAAGGTCGTATAGGTATCTAAGTTTGATATGTATGTCATTGGGTTGAGATCTATGTCTTACTATATTATCTATACATATTGAGTCTGTTGCTTGAGGCAACCAATAATTTTAAGTTGATGATGCATGATATGCTGTTAAAATACAACACTTTTTATGCATAAAACTTGAAATATTATGTTTTTGAAAGGTGATGTTAGTTGGTTTTATGTGTTTTTATGTTGTGTTTGTAGGATTTCAACTTTGGCCTTGATTTTAGGAAGAAATACAAAAGTTGCTGATTTTTGATGCACTATGAGACCCTTTATATCCCGTAAACCATTCTATGGGTCGTAAAGTGGTTTCATAAACAAATCCAGATAGGAGCTGATTTTCTGAAGTTCATTTTACAAACACGCAGATGGGTCGTGGAATGATTTACAAGTTGTAGAGCATGGTTCATTCCCTGAGGATTAGATATTTGGGATTTTTGGAAGATTCATCAGACGAAACCCCTTTATGTGTCATAAACCACTTTATGAGTCATATAGAGGTGTCGTAGACTTGATTCTAAATTTGCAGCAGCTTTGTACGAGACCTCAATTACGGGCCGTTGAATGCAATACAGCCCCGTAAAACACTTTCGTGTGGCGTGCCGACTAGTTATCCTATTTTAGTTAAGACTTGTATTGTACTTATTATAAATAGGTTTTTAGGTTATTCTTTTGAAGTTTTTGCCTAGTACTCAGAGAACTCAGTAAATAGAGAGAGAAAATAATAAGATTACATTGGAGAGTCTTTGAGAACACTTGTATTTGAATTTAATCTTTAAGCTAGTGATTCTAATTGAAGTTAGATTTGCTTGTTCTTAATTCTATTATGTAAGTGTTCAATTATGTTTTTTCAATTCATTCTTTCATCTACGTAACATATGAGTACTAAATCTACAACTAAGGTTGTGAGAACCATGAAGAACTAATAAGGTAAAACTAGATAATTCATAATTCTTGAAAAGTATGCATGCAAATACTAATCAACTCTCTTCATTTTAGATGTTTTTGATGGTGTCCAATATTAGAACCCACTTAGTGTTACTGACTAGGCTAAGGTAGTAATGAATAAGAAAATAGATTAATTAACAGGATTCGATTGATATATTCTCGTCTAATCATTAAAACTGGGCTAAGGGGAGGTTATACTGGACTAATAGGTAAAGGTTAGTAATGCACATTACGGAGATGGGACAAGTCACATAGTAAAATTCACCTCTCACCTTTGACTAATGGGCTTGGTGAACTTAACTTACCATCTTGCATGCTACATACTAGAAAAGAATTAGGTTTGGTGTTATTGAGTTAGGGAATCATGGTGAACATAATACCCTAGTTTCTCTCCATATAGATTTCTCTCTATTGTCAAAGTATGGTGTGGGGCAAAACAAGGTGGCAACACTATATCTTCCACAAACTAGCGAATAGGCTGAAGTATCCAATAGAGAGATCAAGGAGATATTGGCTAATATAGTTAATGTCACCAAAATGGATTGGGCACAAAATCTAGATGATGCGTTCTGGGCTTATCGAACAATTTACAAGATGCCAATTAGTATGTCACCAGATCAGTTGGTCTTTTGTTAAGCCTGCAATCTGCCGATGGAGCAAGAACATATGGCACTATAGTCTCTAAATAAAATAACCTAAGACTTAACCAACTCAATAAGTTTGATGAGTTTTTCCTTCATGCTTATGATAGTGTAGCACTCTACAAGGACTAAATATAGTTTCAGCATGATAAGCATATTGCCTAGAGGAGTTGTAGTATTGGCAATAGGGTTATGTTATACAACTCCAGATTATGGCTCTTTCCTACTAAAGTAAAATCCAAGTGGTCAGGTGCATACAGTGTAACATAAGTGTTTCCCGATGGTGCTATTGAGCTTCAAGATTTCAATAGAGTAAGATTCAAGGTGAATGACCAGAGGGTAAAACTATACATAGGGATAACAGAGGAGATCAAAATAGTTGTGGAAGTCTTGCTTGACAAAGTCTGAGTAGTTAAGCCTTCTGTGTCGTGCCGTGATGTTAAATCAGTTACTTCTCAAAAGGCAACCCAAGGCTTGTATTTGTAGTACATGGTTATTTTACTTTATTTTTCTTTTCATTCTTGTCATTGTGATAGGATTGACCCTCAGTTTAGGATGGAATTGCAAGTTAAATACACGTGGAAGGTCCTTGGTAGGGATATTCAAGAAGCTTGGTGAGGTCCACAATTGAAATTTGAGTAAATTATACAAAGGCCCTCACCACGGGACCATCCATGAGCTGTGATTCACACCATTAGCCATAGAGGTCCCTCATGTTCTCTCGAACAGGGACCTGGCTAGGTGGTTCTCTATACAAAAATCTTTATGGCCCTTGAAGCGATTAACGAACCCTATAAGTTCCTTTGGTCATGTAAGGAACCCTTTCTTAAAATGTGTTTAAGTAGGATTCTATAAACATTACATTGATTGTAGTGCGCACCATAGTCTCTGAATGCCTCTATGAAGGGGATATCAGACAAGACTCGATTCAACCCATGTTAGGAATTTTTTCTTTTTATTCACTCAAAAACCTAACCCTTAAATTTAGTTATCTAATTTTTCTATCCAAACTTAAATCCTTGCATTCCACCACACCCTAATGTTGAATTCAAGTCCCTATAGGCTTGCTTTCTCAGATTTCTCCAAGATTCTAGAGTCTTTATGGGTTCTCATCACTACCATTCCCCATTAAAGTAAGTTGTACTTTATTTTCCTATAATTTTATGCTATTTCGTATGATTTTGGGTGATTAGCTATTTTAGTTGGTTGTTACTAAGACTCCCTGTTGCAACTTAAGGAGCCCTCCATGACACCCTTCACGATCCTTTGTGCATATCATGGGCCATGAAAGGGTTCATCTAGGGACCCTTGCCTGTTTTAACTATGAAGGCCCCCTTAACATTACCCTTCATAGGCCATGGTACTTTCTTGTATTTGTTTGCTCCTAAATTCGATTGCTTATATGTTCCTACACCATAAATTAGTGTAATTTCCCTATGATAGACTAGATGATGCCACTCTTAAGCATTATTGTTACTTTTTAGCATAGGGAAAGTCTGAGTACCCATTAGTGTATCACATTGTTGGTTGATAAACTAACATATCTTTCTCATTTTGGTGTATTTGAGCTATGGCTCTACACAGGAAAAGTGCATCCCCTAGGGATAAGCTCCAATCCCACATTTGCAAAGAATCTAGCCATAAGACAAGAAATTTCCTAGGCAATGAATCCTCGAGGGGTTCTAAAGTATAATATCATAGAGCTGTCTTCTAACATCCACTGTGTATGACCAGAGCCAGAGAAGTGGCGAGGATGATGCTTTTCCTATTAGTGGAGGAGGGTGAACCTAAGGTCCATGAGGTTGCTGTAAATGAGATTGTTATGGTCCAGCACGAGGAAGTACCTAAACAATAGGAGGATGAGGATGGAGACCAAAGTAATGATAATGATGTCCATTTTGTAGCATTTCAAACACATAACTCCTACACTTGAAAGTTGGTGGTGGAATTTTTCAAGAATAGGTGGTCCGTACTATGTGCTAAAAAGATCTACTAACAAAGGTTTATCAAAAGGTCCATTAGATTATAAAATAGGGCATCAGTGCTTGAGACATAGGTCTCCGTTAATAAGGCCATAGTTCTAGAGGCTAAAGAGTTATTTAAGGCCCAATACTTTGAAAGGATGGATCAACCACAAGGCTGTTCTAGCATTGCTCACTCCTAAGAGTTATATTCAGCCTATGTAGCCTCTTAATTCAACTAATTTACTAAAGAACATCCCTGATAAGCTAAGAGGAGGTTGGCAACCAGTATACCACCATTTGTCTATATTGGCATATGGGTCATAAAGTTCAATAACGCCAAAGAAACTATCACTAGATTCCTCCATGGCCTAAATTTCACATCAGCACTAGCTAGTTTGTATGATGTATGCCACCACCATGTGACTAATGGAGCATAAATGGAAAATTTTGAGCACTAAGTGGACGTGATAATATAGATCACCCAACACATTACTATAGAAGAAGCTAAGCAAGTGTGGTGTAATGATCCACATGTACAAATTACTAAGGTATCCCTATCTTTTTATGTTATGTTTTGGTTAGCATGTGTTCATTAGCAGCTTTGCCTAACAAGTAATGACAACACCCTTTCACCAGCGCAAGCTAATCTAGTCAACTATATAATGGACCAGAGTAGCGTGAATGCCAAGCATATGATTGACATAAAGATAAGTTATAATGTAACAACCCCAAAAAGTGTCCAAAAATGTGCCTCGAAAGTGCCCGGAATTGTAGTTTCTATATATCTCAAAATACGTGCATTATTTAGAAAAATTGACTTCATATTCTTATTCACAGGGTCAAATTGAGTGGGGAATAGATCTAACCCGAATTTTAGAGTAACTGTATAAAAAGGAGAGTCAACTTTGAAACAACATATCTCTTAGCACACAAAGGATTGATGGCCCATGACTTACCAAATTAAATCCATTTGAAGTACTTTCCAACGCATTTAGTTTCACCCCATTGTGAGTATGGATGAATGATTTATGCCTATTTTTGTAGAACTCATTTGTACAGAAAATGCAGATTCTAGTGGGCTTTTCCATTTACCTCCGCGACGTGCCCCAATTGTTTTTGGTGCCTGTTTTAATTTTTTTCGGTCAAAAAATTATAAGTCTTAGTCCTTAGGGTTCCCAAACTTGAAAATACACATACTTAGCCTTATTTCACCCTCATATCATTTTGAACATTCCCCAATATCCTCTCAAACACTTAGACTCATATTTCACCCTAAATTCATGTCCGAAAACTCAAGACAAATCTTAAGTATCTTTAATCTATATCAAGGGTTCTCCAAAGCTAAGGTGTGTGGTGTTAAACCATTGGGTCCATCCAGCCATGGTGCCTAAGCCTCCGTTTTACTAATAATACATGATTTAAAGTTAATTTTACATATAGGTCTCATCTATTAAGAAAGTTACTGCACACTGATGTGAGTTTATGAAAGTATGGTTGTTTTAGCATGTTTTGAGCTTTAAATCTTGGATCCAATATTGGATTTGATGAGGGGTTTTGATGTGTATGTCTTGAGGGTGTTTGCAAGGTGTTGATTGATGGTTTTACAATGGATTTTTTGGCATGATTTCATCTCTAAATTACATGGTCCTTTACACCATTACATACCCAGCAAGTGTTTGATAAAATGTCCGGCTAGAGTTTCTTGAGGAATTGATAGTCTAATGCATGTCTTATGAGTTACATGGTATTATGATAACTATATAATGATTAAATAATGATGTATTGATGATGAGATGATTATAGGCATATGATGTATAATGAGGAGAGGAAGTGTAGGTATATGATGACTTTGTAGTGATGATAGGGATGTCTATATAAGTTATTTTCATGGAGAATAACCTATGTTGTTGCATTTTGTTGTTGGGTTCTTATGTTTGTTGTGTTCTTAGGAAAATGAGGAGTTATTTCTTGATGATTTAAATATAATGGTTTGATAAGCTAGTCCTATGATTCCTACCGAAAAGGCTATGCTGTAAGGTAGTATGGTTAAAGGTTCCTACCAAAAAGGTCATGCCATAAGGTAGAGTGACTAATGAATCCAACTAAAAAGATCATATCATAAGGTGTTGATATTACATTGAAAAGTCTATACCGTAATATAGAGTGAATCACGTTTCCTACCCAAAAGATGATATCATAAAGTAGGCGACATCTCATACTACTTACCAAAAAGACTATGTTATATGGTAGGGGTACGGATAACACTCTCCAAAAACATTATACCATAAGGTGAGTGGGGTTCATTTGGCCCATTTCATGAAAGTTGGTTCAAAAGATGTTTGAGTATCTTTCTTATATTGAGTTTATATTCCTTGATCATGATTTACTAGCATGTTTTTCCTTAAGTATTGAGCATGCATGTCATATTGATGTTATACCTATCCTTTGCTTACAATTATGAATTTCGATTATGTTGCGTATCTCTTGCTAGCATTGCATCCCACATACTTCGTACTCAAACGTACTAACGTATACTCTATGCCTACATGATGTTACCATATAGGAATCAAAGCACGTATTGATTCTACTCGTGGCTAGACGGATTATTCAAGTTAGCCTTTGGTGAGTCCTCCATTCCGGGGACAATAACTATTCTCTTATGTTATCTAATAAGACTATCTTTAGTTTATTGTATACTTATGACTGTGAGGGTAGAGCCCAGTTGCTTTGTCTTAGTCCCCACTAAGTATCGATGTTTAGACATGTTGTTGGACAAGTAATGTATATGTTTGAGCTTTGACTCATCTATATTTTGAACTATTATACTCTCTCTCTCTCTCTCTTATTCCCAATTTCCCCTTATTCATGTTTCTTATGATGTTTTATATTGTTACCACAACCAACGATGTATAATGATATGATATGAGGCTTGCTTGGGGTTCCTTCAGGCTCCCCATTCGTCGGTCACGTGTAGGCCCTAGGCTATGGTCATAAGAATGATGGTAGAGCATTGGGTTGATAGATACTCAAAGTCTAACACACTATGTCAATAAGAGTCTTATTCATAGTTGTGTTGTGCACCACAATTAGGAGTAGGAGGCTATGATACATTTAAGTAAATATTTCCCTTCTTTATAGTCTATGTCGTGCTTTAGAAGTGACATATGGCTTTCCCATCTAACAAACGTTCTTTGCTCTTCTAGTTGATCATGCTGCTTCAAAGATTAATATGAAGGAAGGTAAGTTGAAGGTTTTGATTTTAATGGATCCGAGTTTTATTTTTTCTTTCATTATTCTTTTGGTTGCTAGTAGGCTTCAAGTGTGACTCGATTTGTGATATGAACCTTTAGTGTCTATATCTTGGTTGTGTCTATGGTTGCTAGAAACTTTATAAGTGTTGATCTAGGTTCATGTTGCATTAGGTCTAGCATTGTGACCCATTGGAGTTGGTGTGGTTATTGTGATGTTATACTTAGGATAGGATAGTTGCTTGAATGTTGTGTCTTCATGGATGGTAGGGCCCATAGATTTAGATTTTGACTCTCTAATGAACATGTCTTTAGTGGAAGGCTATGAAGTGGTAGCAAAAGAGGTAGGTCCATTCTTGTGATAAGGTATAATTGATCTCTAAGGATTGTCCCCATGTTCTTATTGCATAGTGTCTTGTCTTCTGATCTTGGTTGAGCTTAGCTTGATGGGTTGGAGATCTTGGGGTGGTTTGGCTACTTGCATAGCATGCTTCCAATGAGTATAGAACCTATAAGGTTGTAATATGATGGTTAAGGATAGACGATCTATTTGGTCAACTACAATGGGTCAGTCACTTCTCTAAGATTGATCTTTGGTTATGGTTTGTCCCCAAGTGAGGACGAAGGTTGGTGATATCCCTAGGTGTCTTTTTGGATTAGGAGTGAGCATTATTAGTATTGATGGAGTTGTTACTTGACTTATGCACTCGTGGAGATTGTGGGTTTCTTGAATAGGGTCTTAATACCCTACCTTGGCATGTTTGTGGTGATATAACGAGTATTTATTTGTTTAGGGCTTGTGAATCATTTGGGGCTAGTGTTGTAAATCTTGGAGGATGAGAGGTTGTTTCCTAAATATGATAGGTGTGCATTGTGGATAGCAAGAAGGTGGTCAGAATTCTTTAGGGATTATGATATGAATGTGCATTATTTTTCCCAGTAGGGCTAATATTGTGGTTGGTGACTTAGGTGGCCTAGCATGTGTTGATGAAGATGGAAAAGAGGAGACTAGTGAGGTCCATCAGTTGGTTAGATTGGACGTTAGGTTGAAGGAAGTTTAGAATGGTAGTATAGGGTTCTTGGTGGTTCCGAATCTTTTTTGGTTGAGGAGGTCTAGATTAGGCAAGGCCTTGATTCCGCCTTATTAGTGTTGGAAGTTTTGGGTGAGAAGATGATAGATTGGAGGTTGTCTCCTAAGAGGGTAATGGTGGTTTATGGTGCTAAGTGGGTTAGGTGTGTTTAAGGTTGATAGTTGAGTTACGGTTATGAGTCCTTATAGGGTGAAGAGGGAAGTTGGTAAGGTTTTATAAGTTTAGCGATTGCCTATAGAGAATGTTTTGGTTAGCTTGGTTCTTCATGCTTCTGTGTTTAGAGGATATGTTGGTGACTCTAGTGGTATAGAAAACTTTGAGGTTGTGAGTGTTACGGAGGGTAAGTTGGCTTAGGAGACGACCTTAGTGGAGGATTTGGATGGATGAGTGGAGAAGTTGATTGATAATGATGTGGTGTTCTTCAAGGCCCTTTGGAAGGGTCATCTAGTCGAAAGTGTCTCTCGTGGAGCGGACATAGAAAGCAATACCCATATCTCTTCGATTCTATTCAAGCTTATGATAGCATATCAAATCCTTTTTATGAATCCAAGTCTAATATTTCAGCCCTTTGTAATTCATATGCAATCATGTTTAAGTTGGCAAATTTTTGATGATTTTATACTTATGTTGAGATTTTGAAAATGGTGTTTAAAAAGTAATATTGTATTCTTGTTGGGGAATATTTGTTCATGATTACTATTCTCTTGTATATTTCCTTGACATTCGGAGATGAATGTTCCAAAGGGGGAGATATTGTAACGACCCCAGAAACTGCCCAAAAATGTGTCTCAGAAGTGTCCAAAATCATAGTTTCCATGTATTTCAAAATTCATGCTCTATTTTGAAAATCCAACTTCAATTCTTGTTAGGGGGTCAAATTGAGTGGGATATGGGTCTAACTCAAATTTTAGAGCAATCGTATCAAAATTCAAAAATCACAAAAAATGCTATTTAGGAGGGTCAAATTTGAAGCAGTATATCTCTTAGCACACAAAGAATTGAGTGGCCCATGACCTACCAAATTTAGGCCCTTTGAATTAGCTTTCCGATGTACTTAGTTTCACCTCCTTCCAAGTTCAAATGAAGGTTTTATACAAATTTCCATAGAACTCATTTATGTAGAAAATGCAGATTCCACTGGGGGTTTCGCATTACCTCCGCTACGCGCCCCTGTTGTTTTTGGTTCCTATTTTATTTTTTTGGTCCAAGACTTATAAGTCTTGGGCCTAAAGGTTCCCACACTTTAAAATACATATACATAGCCTTATTTCACCCTTATATCATCTTGAACAATCCCCAATATCCTTTCAAACACTTAGACTCATGTTTCACCCTAAATTTAAGTCCCAAAACTCAAGACCAATCTTAAGGGTTTCTTCAAGGATTTCATTCAAGCTTCAGGTCTCCATCTTCAATCTCTATCAAGTGTTCTCCAAAGATAAGGTATTTAGTGTTGAACTATTGGGCCCTTTCACCCGTGGTGCCTAAGCCTCCTTTTTTTACTAAAATAGCATGATTTAAAGTTGATTGTACATGTAGGTCTTGTATATTGAGAAATTTACTGCACAATGATTTGAGTTCATTAAAGTATGGTAGTTTTAGCATATTTTGAGTTTTAAATCTTGAGTCTAATATTGGATTTGATTAGGGGTTTTGATTTGTATATCTTGAGGGTATTGCAATGTGTTGATTGATGGTTTTACAATGGATTTTCTAGCATGATTTCTTTAAATATCATGGACTTTTAACCCCATTACATACCCACCAAGTGCTTGATAAAATATCCAGCTAGGGTTTCTTGAGGAATTGAAGGTCCAATGCATGTTTATGAGTTGAATAGTGTTATGATGATTATATCATGATAAAATAATGATTGAATGATGATGAGATGATTTCAGGAACATGACATATAATGGGGAGAGGAAGTGTAGGTATGTGATGACTTTATGGAGATTGTTAGTTGACTTATGCACTGGTGGAGATTGTGGGTTTCTTGAATAGGGTCTTAATACCCTACCTTGGCATGTTTGTGGTCATATAATGAGTATTTATTTGTTTAGTGTGAATCATTTGGGAGTATTATTGAAAGTCTTGGAGGATGAGAGGTTGTTTGCTAAATATAATAGGTCTGCATTGTGGATAGCAAGAAGGTGGTTAGAATTCTTCAAGGATTATGATATGTGCATTATTTTTCCCAGTAGGGCTAATGTTATGGTTGGTGACTTAGGTGACCTAGCATGTGTTGATGAGGATGGCAAAGAGAAGACTAGTGGGATCCATCGACTGGTTAAATTGGACGTTAGGTTGAGGGAAGTTGAGAATGATAGTATTGTGTTCTTGGTGGTTCCGAATCATCTTTTGGTTGAGCAGGTCTAGATTAGGTAAGGCCTTGATTCCGCCTTATTAGAGTTGGAAGTTTTGGGTGAGAAGATGATAGATTAGAGGTTGTCTCCCAAGGGGGGATGGTGGTTTATGGTACCAAGTGGGTTAGGTGTGTTTAAGGTTGACAGTTAAGTTATGGTTGTGAGTCCTTATAGGGTGAAGAGGGAAGTTGGTAAGGTTGCATAAGTTTGGCAATTTCCTATAGAGAGGGGTTTGGTTAGCCCAGTTTTTCATGCTTCTATGTTGAGGGGATATGTTGGTGACTCTAATGTTATAGAACACTTTAAGGTTGTGGGTGTTATGGAGGGTAAGTTGGCTTAGGAGAAGGTCCCAATGGAGGCTTTGGATGGATGAGTGGAGAAGTTAATTGATAATGATATAGTGTTCTTCAAGGCCCTTTGGAAGAGTCGTTTAGTCGAAAGTGTCTCTCGGGGAACAAACATGGAAAGCAATACCCATATCTCTTTCATTGTATTCAAGCTTATGATAATACATCAATTCCTTTTTATGAATCCAAGTTCCATTTTTCAACCCTTTGTAATTCATATGCATTCATTTTTAATTTGGCAAATTTATGATGATTTTACACTTATGTTGAGATTTTGAAAATGGTGTTTGAAAAGTAATAATGCATTCTTATTGGGGAATATTTGTTCATGATTACTATTCTCTTTTGTGTTTCTGCGACATTCGGGGACGAATGTTCCCAAGGTTGAGATATTGTAGGGATCCTAAAAAGTACTCCAAAATATGTCTCATAAGTGCCTGGAATTGTAGATTTCATGTATCTCAAAATTCATGAGCTATTTTAAAAATCCGACTTCACGTTCTTGTTCAGGGGGTCAAATTGAGTGCGAAATGGGTCTAACTTGAATTTTAGAGTAACTGTATCAAAATCCAAAAATCGCAAAAAATGCTATTTAGGAGGGTCAACTTTGAAGAAGTATATCTCTTAGCACACAAAGAATTGAGTAGCCCACAACCTACCAAATTAAAGCCCTTTTAATTGTCTTTCCAATACACTTGGGTTTATATCCTTTCGAGTTCAAATTAAGGTTGAATGCTAATTTTCGTAGAACTAATTTTTGTAGAAAATGTAGATTCCACTAGGGTTTTTGCATCGCCTCCACGACCCGCCCTTGTTGTTTTTGGTGACTATTTTTATTTTTTCAGTCCAAGACATATAAGTCTTAGGCGTAAGGGTTCCCACACTTGAAATACATATACTTAGCCTTATTTCGCCCTAAATTCAAGTCCCAAACTCAATACCAATTTTAAGGATTTCTTCAAGGATTTTATTCAAGCTTCAAGTCTCCATCTTCAATTTCTATCAAGGGTTCTCCAAAGCTAAGGTATGTGGTGTTGAACCATTGGGTCCTTCCACCCGTGGTGCCTAATCCTTTGTTTTTTACTAAAATAACATGATTTAAAGTTGCTTTTACATGTACATCTTGTATATTGTGAAATTTACTACACAATGATTTGAGTTCATGAAAATGTGGTTGTTTTAGCATGTTTTGAGCTTTAAATCTTCGGTATAATATTGGATTTGATTAGGGGTTTTAATGTTTATGTCTTAAAGGTGTTGCAAGGTGTTGATTGATGGTTTTACAATGGATTTTCTAGAATGATTTCGTCTCTAAATTGCGTGGTCTTTTAACCCCATTACACACCCACCAAATGTTTGATAAAATGTACGGCTAGGATTTCTTGAGGTACTAAAGGTCCAATACATGTCTTATGAGTTGAATGGTTTTATGATGATTATATGATGATAAAATAATGATTGAATGATGATGAGATGATTTCAGGCACATGATGTATAATGAGGAAAGGAAATGTAGGTATATGATGACTTTGTGGTAATGATAGGGATGTGTATATGAGTTGTTTTCATGGAGAAGTACGTATGATGTTGCATGTTGTTGTTGGGTTCTTATGTTTGTTCTATTCTTGGGAAAATGAGTTCTTTCTTGATGATTTAAATGTAACGGTCTGATGATCTAGTTTTATGATTCCTACTGAAAATGTCATGCCTTAAGGTAGAGTGGTTAATGATTCCTACCAAAAATGCCATACCATAAGTTAGAGTGACTAATAATTCCTAACGAAAAGATCATATTGTAAGGTATGGTGACCCTACTGAAAAGGCCATGTCGTAAGATAGAATAGCTAATTATGCCTACTGAAAAAAATTATATCATAAGGTATGGATACCCCATTGAAAAGGCCATGCCGTAAGGTAGAAAGACTAGAGGTTCCGACCAAAAAGATCATATCATAAAGTCTGGACAATCTAATGTAAAGGTCATTCCATAAGATAGAATGAATCACGTTTCCTATCCAAAAGATGATATCGTAAAGTAGGGTATGCCTTATACTACTTACCAAATAGACTATGTCATATAGTAGGGGTATTGATAACACTTTCCAAAAAGGTTATACCGTAAGGTGAGTGTGGGTCATTTGGCCAATTTCATGAAAGTTGGTTCAAAAGGGGTTTGGGTATGTTTCTCATATTAAGTTTATATTCCTTGATCATGTTTTACTAGCATGTTTTACCTTAAGAATTAAGCATGCATGCCATATTGATGTTATACCTATCCTTTGCTTACAATTATGCATTTCGATTATGTTGTCTATCTCTTGCTAGCATTCCATCCCACATACTTAGTACATCCAAATGTACTAACACATACTCTATGCCTACATGATGTTCCCATATAAGAATCAGAGCTCGTATTGATTCTACTCGTGGCTAGACGGATTATTTAAATTAGCCATTGGTGAGTCCTCTATTCTAGGGACAATGACTTTTCTCTTATGTTATGTAATAAGACTCTCTTTCATTTATTATATACCTATGACCATGAGGGTGTAGCCCAGTTGCTTTGTCTTGGCCCCCGGTAAGTATTCATGTTTAGAGGTGTTTGAATTTTGACTCATCTATGTTATTTAAGTATTAAATTCTCTCTCTTTCTCTCTCCCTTAGTCCCAATTTCACCTTGTTCATGTTTCTTATGTTATTTTATATTGCTTCCATGACCAAGGATGTATAATGATATGTTATGCGGCTTGTTTGGGGTTCCTTCGGGCTCCCCATTTGCTGGTGACGTTTAGGCCCTAGGCTTGGTCGTGATAGATAGGTCCTTGTACAAGAAGGAAGGGATCCATTTAACTTTCTTAGTCGACCAAGTGGGCTACCATGCCCAAGTCCCAAGTAGTGAGTTTGCTAATGACTAGATCATAGTTACAAAAGTGGTGAATCTTGCCTTGATTAATGATGTCAACAATTCTTTATACCAGACCCATACTACTAGGACAGCTGAGGAATATGCTTTTTCTCAAGCCTTGATGGTATTTGAGAGGATTCTTGTGGCTCCACCTCCAGGCATAACTTTTGATCATGCAAAGAGCACAAGTGACCTCCCTCAGCAGCTAGTAGAACTTGTGCTTGATGTCGCTGTTTCTTAAGGGTTGGTATCTCAATTGTTAAATAATCAAAAGTAGATAATAGCCATGTTAGACCAAGTAGTAGAGTGGATGTCATAGGTTGTGCAGTCTCATATAGAAAGGGCTAAGGATCACCTGTGGACCAATCTTATACATATGATTACCATATTTCAAGGTCGAGTTCATTATTTGGAGAAATATTTTGCTACTAAGTTTGAGATCCTAATTGCCTTAGAGTTGACCTCCACACTAGATCAGTTAGCTACCATTCATGAGCAGATAACCCAGCTTTAGGCTCACTTAATCTATGCAGCCCCAGCCATGTCCACTAATTCTCTAATGCAATTATTTAGAGCCATCACTTTTGCACCTACATTGGGTGTTGATTTAGGAACCATCCCTCCTACCAAACTACTAAAGAAAAACAAAGGGAAGAGGCATAAGCAGCATAGTATTCCTCTTTCTAATACCACTAAGAAGAGAAAAGAAGACTCAAGAAGGCTAAAAGGGCTGCCCGATATGAGGCTAATATGAAGGAGGATAGAGACTATCTGATGAGAGAAGCAACCCGTATAGGAGCTTCAGGGAGTAGAGTCATTTCTAGTCTAACAATTAGGGGTAAGGATCCGACGGGTGAGCATAATATTAATATAAATTGTGATACCTAGTGCATCGCATGTATGTCTAACCCTTAGTTCTATTTTGATTTTTGCCTGTGTGCAGTAAGGACACTACACCTTCTTTTATTGGGGGTGGGCATCCTACCACTTAGGTATTTTTTTGCCATATTTCTTTTCACTCAAGTGTAATATCAAGTATAACTGGCATATGTAGGTAATGTGTGTATATGCAAATACTTATTGAATTATAGCACCTATTTGCAAATAAAAAGAAATTCCCCTGTTAAAAATTTCTCTTTTTGGATGAGCTTGGGATGGCATACTTATGATAACTGATTATTAAGGTAAATAGACCAATATAGAAAGGCTCTGTGCCAAAATGTTGTGTCAAATTGATTGACTGAGACTAGGCAGTATAAAAATAGTGACATATATGTGTGAGCTAAATTGTATAGTTCTATTAATGCGCACTTAAGCTAGAACTTGCTGGTTAGTCCCACTGGAGCAATTGAATGACTGATTAGGACATGATCGTAGGCCATTTTTCTAAGACAAGTCACTCAACCTAAATTTAACCAATCAAATTAAATTGTCCCCTTTGAAACAAAAGTTGAGCCTAAGTAGACCTTTTTATTTATAATCACCCAACACACCTACCTCATCTATTTATAAACCTTTACATTGGCCCTGGTCCCTCCAAGAATATTTTGAACCTCAATTCAGGCCAAAACCTTAAGTTGAGGATGGCTTATATTGGTCCTAGACCTCGCGAAGACATTGTGCACCTAAATGCCAGACAAAAATCTAAGTTGAGGGTGGCTATTGTTAAAAATGTAGAAAAGTTAAGGTGTGAAAAGAGTCATTTGAAGAAAATAAATAAAAAAAAGTTAGAGGTGTACCTATATGAAAACAACAAAGAAGAAAATAACTCCTAGGAGCAAAATAATTTAAAAAATAAGGACAATATGAGTTCGGGGGGCTGAAAGTAGATGGCTAAGCCAAAAGTAGCATCCTAGAGAGGCAAAATAGTCACTTCAATCCTAAATGTCTCCTCCGTTAGCCTGAGCCAATGTGAAAAGCCACAAAAGTCCTAAAGTAATTCTAAGAAGATTATTCGAGTGTCATAGTGGTGAAAATAAAGGCAACCATAGGGATTATACTTGAGTGTTGATTGATGTTTTTTGTGAGTGTGAGTGCTTACATTCCAATCTCTGTGCAACAATTGATTATTATGAGTGAGATTTCTTTATTGTGAGGGAATTGAGATTATTTTATTGAGTAAAGGTTAGTTAATCTACACTTATTGCATTTTTATGTTTGACCCTGAGCTACACGCAGTACTGTTTGATCCTTGCAAGTCAGTTTGGACATATATGCATTGCACATGTAGAGCAGGGAAGGTGTTTAACTTTATGGGCTGCTGCATATTCAAATGAGATGTTTGTAAGTACATAGTGTCATTTGTATCATTGCTTGAGAACAACCAATGGTGCTATGTTAAGGGTGTTGATGTGTCATGGAATTACGATGTTTTCGATGCCAGAAACTGTGAATAATTGTTAATCCCAAGCTCATTTTATGTTTATGGTATGTGTTTTGGGTTGTTTTTTAGGAAATACAGGTCAGTCATGGTTTTGGAGATAAATTACAGAAATAGAAGAAAAAAGGTACAATGTGGCCCTATATAGTGAACACCATAGGCCGAAAACACCATGTGCCATGGTCAAGTATGGTGAATAGTACTACAAAATTAAAGGAAAGAAGAAATATGGAAAGTAATGTTCCACGAACCCTTTTACAAGCCATAGAATGACTTACAGACAATACAAGGTATTGTGCATAACATGCTTTGAACAGAACTTAAAGGGGAAGAATAAGGGAACTTTCACGGAACATAAAACCAACCATATACCATAAAAGGGTCTGCGAAGTGCATGAAGGTTCAAATCTAGACATGCAAGGACATGACAAAATGAATCTTCATGAGATCTACCATGGGCCATGAAGCACACTACGTGCCATGATGAGCTCCCACAGTGGGATGCCTTGGAATTTGTTGGTTGTTGATCGCAAGGAGAAGCCATAGAATCCTTCAAGGGCCACGATATGAACCATAAGCTGTGTATTCTATGAATCATGCCGAGATAGTTTTTCCTACTTTGATTAGTACTAGGTTTAAAATTGAGACATATCAAAATAGAATACTTGGAGTGTAAATTCAATGTTGCTAGAGATGAAGCAGACACTGAAGTAAAGCTTGCCACTCATCCTATTCCAAAGACAGAAAGCTTTAAGTATTTGAGATCCATCATCTAGAGCAGTGGTGATATCGATGATGATGTTACACATCATATTAGGGTAGCATGGATGAAATTGAGGCTTGCCTCAAAAGTATTGTATGATAAAGAAAATACCACCTAAGCTTAAAGACAAGTTTTATAAAATGGTGTTAGACCATCTTTGCTATATGGGGTGGAGTGTTGGCCAATTAAAAAATCACATATTAAGAAGATGCAGGTTGGGGAGATGAAGATATCGAGAAGGATGCGTAGTTATACTAGGAGTGGTAGGATTAGGAAGGAGATCTTCCATGAGAAATTATATAAGGCCGTTGTGGCTGAAAACATAAGCGAAGTGAGAAAGGCGTTGATTTGGACATGTGCAGTGAAGGAGTATTGATACTCCTATTAAGTGGTGGGAGAGGTTGGATTTAGGGATTACACAAAAGGGTGGAGGTAGACCAAAGAAATATTGGGGAGAGGTAATCTGACAAGATATGGTGAAATTTCATCTCACCAAGGACATGAGCTTCGATAAAAAAGAGTAAAGGTTAGGTATTAGAGTACAGGACTACTAGTTTAGTAGGGGTAAGTTAATAGATGACGTTGTGATGTAGTGGGTTAGTAAAAATAGTAGTGTTGTATTTCAGCTCGACTCCAAAATCATCAACAAAACAGTAGCAACAACCACAACAACAACAATCAACCACACCATCCAATAACGCTTGCCAATATATAACAACATTATACAAATTTATACAAAAATTAATCAAAATAGGGCAGCCTGCTCCAACCATGATTTCATCTCTATTAAATCATCTTGTAAGAGCAATTACAAAGCAATTGAAGGCATTAGAACACTCA
>JAOTQJ010051062.1:0-14455 GCA_025642045.1 Solanum sejunctum
GATCTTTTTGAGTGATGACATGTTGAAGACTCTTACAATCAGTGAACACATCAGCATGCACCCCATACAAATAATGACGCCAAATTTTCAAAGCAAAGACTACGCAACTAACTGAAGATCATGGGTAGGATAATTCTTTTCATGCGCTTTGAGTAGTCTAGAAGAATAGGCTATCACCTTACTATTTTGCATCAACAAACAACCCAAACCAACCCTTGAAGCATCATAATAAATAACAAACACTTTTAACCCTTCTAGTAGTGACAATATAGGAGCAGACATAAGCTTATCTTTCAATGCTTGGAAACTCTTTTCATACTCATCGATCCACACAAATTTGGCTTTCTTATGAGTCAACTTCGTCATATGGGAAGCGATGGAAGGTAACCCACTCACAAACCTCTGATAGTAACCCACTAGGCCCAAGAACCTCCTATTATCTAACAGGTCAATAGTCTAGGATGATTTCTAATCATATTCATCTTTTTAGGATATACCTTAATACCATCCCCCAACATCACATGACATGAGAAGAAAACCTCTTTTAACCAAAATTCACACTTCTCATATTTAGCATACAACTTCTCTTCCCTTAATATTTACACTACTACCCTCAAATGACCCATATTTACCTCCTCACTATGTGAATAGATCAAAATATCATAAATGTAAACCACAAAAAATGAATCAAGGTAGGGTTTGAAGACCCTATTCATAAGATCCATGAAGATGGCTAGTGCATTGGTTAACCCAAAAGAAATCACAACAAACTTATAATGCCCATACCTAGTACAAAAGACCATCTTTTAAATGTCACACTCCCTCACTTTCACTTGATGGTACCCAGACTCCAATGATCCATCTTAGAGAAGTCGCTAGCCCCTTCCAATCGGTCAAACAAATCATTAATACTTGGAAGAGACTAACTATTCTTGATAGTGACCCTATTAAGTTTCCAATAGTCAATACACATTCTAAGAGACCCAACCTTCTTCTTTACAAACAATACCGGTGCACCTGATTGACTAGGCCTAATGAAACCCTTCTCCAACAAGTCTCTCAATTGCTTCTTCAACTCATTTAACTCTGACTAGGCCATACGATAAGGGGGAATAGAAATGGGATGAGTATCGGGGAGGAGGTCTACCAAAATCTATTTCGCTTTTGGGAGTAACACCAAAAATGTCATTTGGAAAGACATCAAGGAACTCATTTACAACTGAAATCGACTCTACGGAAGGGACTTGAGACTCCACATCCCTAACAATCACAAAATGATAAAGAAACCCCATAGAGATGCAAGAGATGAACCTACCCTTGAACACCACATCTTGACTCTCCTACTCAAGAATGGGTTCATCTAGGAATTACAATTTTACCCTAGGGGTTCTACAATCAATAGAGACATAATATACATACAATCAATCCATCGCAAAAATCACATCAAAATAAATCATATCCAACTCAACAAGATCATAAGGAAATATTTTATGCAGGATGCAAATAGGATAATTTTTATAGACCTTTCTAAAAATAATAGATGCACTAATAGGAGTAGACACCTCATATGACTCAGATAACAATTTGGGCTCAGCATGAAACTTTTTCGCAATAAAAGTGGTAATAAAAGAAAGAGTGGCACCAAGATCAATTAATGCATACAAATCAAAATAAAAAACTTTTAACATACTATTAACAACGTTGGGCACCTCATCAACCCCTTGCCTCCCATGCAGAGCATAAAATCAATTGTTCCTTGTGGCACTACCTTGTTGACCACCCCTTCCCAAAGTAACTGCATTTACACCTTGTGGATGGACCTCCTCAGCCTTGTTGCGATTACGAGGACATTCAACCTTTTTGTAACCAATTTTTCCACACCAATAACATGCATTAATGACAACTAAACATGGGCTCTAATCTCTTTTTTCATATTTTGGACACACACCATTTGGGACCACACCCCCAAACCCTTGGGCACTTAGACAGTCATTGGCAAATGCCCTATTAAAAGCTTGAGAAGACCCTTGGCCTTATTTGAACCAGCCACCCTTCCTACTTTGGAACCTACCTTCAAAGCAAGCCCTCTTGGGCTCATTACCCCTCCTCTTTATCAACTTTTCCTCCTCTATTTGATTAACATAGGTCATCAAATGGGAAAAATACATGTCATTAATTCACATATCGGACCGACATTCCTCACTCACCAAATCAAAAACACACATCACAAATTTATTCATTCTAGACCTTGGGTTGGCCACCAAGTAGGGAGCACATTAGAGAGTTGAGTGAACTTTGGGGCGTACTCCCTCACACTCATTGAACCTTGTCTCAAACTCATAAACTCTACTAATTTGGCTTCCCTAAGCTCAATATGGAAGAATCGATTAAGAATAGCTATAAAGAATAGCCACCTTGAGGAAGAATCCTCAAGACAGCTTTTCTTAATCGATTCTTCCCTCTTGAGCTTAGGGAGGCCAAGATGGTGGAATTTATAAATTTGCAATAAGGTTCTATGACTATGATGGAGTATGCCCTCAAGTTCAATCAACTATCAAAATATGCTCCCTGCTTGGTTGCCGACCAAAGGTCTGGAATGAACAAGTTCGTGATAGGTGTATCCAATTTACTGAGTAAGGAATGTCGGTTTGCCTTGTTGATTAGTGACATGGATTTGTCCCATTTGATAACCTATACCAAACAAATGGAAGAGGAATATTTGAGGAAGAAGAGGAGTAATGAAGCCAAGAGGGCCTATTTTGAGGGAAAGTTCCAAAGTCGAAAGGGTGGCCAGTTCCATCAAGGCCAAGGTCTTCTCATACTTCTTATAGAAGGTTTGCCAATGACTACATAAGGGCCCAAGGTAATGGTGGTGTGGTGCCAAATACTACATGTCCAAAATATGGTAGGGGTCATGGGGGCCCATGTTTGAAAGAAGCTAATACATGTTATGGATATGTGTAAGTGGGTCACAAAAAGATTAATTATCCTCATAACTGCGACAAGTGTAAGGAGGTTCATCCACAAGGAGCAAATATGGTATCTTTGAGAAGAGGTGGCCAACAAGATGGTGCCCCAAGACACAATCGGTTCTATGTACTCCAAAGGAGGCTAGGGGTTAAGGAGGTTCCCGATGTTGTCACCAATATATTAAAAGTCTTTGAATTTGATATGTATGCATGTTACCCCTTTTATTGCCAAAAAGTTTCATATTGAGCCCAAAATATAGTCTTATGAGGTGTCTACTCCTATTGGTGCATATATTATTCCTAGAAAGGTTTATAGAAATTATCCTATTTGCATTTTGCACAATATATTGCCTTGTGATCTTGTTGAGTTGGAAATGGTGGATTTTGATGTCATTCCTGGGATGGATTGGTTGCATGCATACTTAGCCTCTATTGATTATAGAACCCGTAGGGTGAAATTTCAATTCCCAAATGAGCCCGTTCTTGAGTGAAAAAGTCATGATGTGGTGGTCAAGGGTAGGCTTCATCTCTTGCATTAAAGCACGTAATTTGATCACTAAGGGGTGTATCTGTCATCTTGTGAGGGTTAGGAATATGGAGTCTAATTTCCCTTTCATAAAGTTAGTTTTGGTTGTAAAACAATTCCTAGATGTCTACCCAAATGACCTTCCCTATGTTCGTCCCAAAAGGGGAATAGATTTTAGTGTAGACCTCCTTCCCAATACTCAACCCATTTCTAGTCTACCTTACCGTATGGCCCAGATGGGGTTAAAGGAATTGAACGAGCTATTGAGGGATTTGTTCAAGAATGGTTTCATCAGGCCTAGCCATTCACCTTGGGGTGCACCAATGTTCTTTATGAAAAAGAAAGACGGATCCCTTAAAATATGTATTGACTATTGGTAACTTAATAGGGTTAGCATAAGAAATATGTATCCTCTTCCAAGTATTGATGAATTGTTTGACAAATTACAAGGGGCTAGTTATTTCTCTAAGGTTGATCTTCAGTTCGGGTGTCATCAAGTGAAGGTGAGGGAGTGTGATATTCCCAAGATGGATTTTCAGACTATATATGGGCATTATGAGTTTGTTGTAACGTCCTTTGGGTTGGCCAATGCACCAGCCATCTTTATAGATCTTATGAATAGAGTCTTCAAACCCTATATTGATTTGTTTGTTGTGGTCATTATTGATGATATTTTGATCTATTCACATAGTGAGGAGGAGCGTATTAGTCATTTGAAGGTAGTGCTACCAAGATTGATGGGAAGTTGTATGCTTAATATATGAAATATGAATTTTTGTTGAAAAAGGTTGCCTTTTTTGGGTCATGTGGTGTCAGGGGACAGTATCAAGATGGATCCTAAAAAGATGAATATGATTAGAAATTGGCATAGACAATTGACCTCGTTAAATATTAGGAACTTCTTAGGCTTACAAGCTTGTTACCGGAGGTTTGTGAATTAGTTCTCCTCTATTGCTTCTCCTATGACTAAGTTGACTAAAAAGAAAATGAAATTTGTGTGGACCAATGAGTATGAAAAGAGTTTCCAAATATTTAAGTATAAGCTTGTGTATACTCCTATTTTGTCACTACCAGAAAAGCTAGAGGAGTTTGTTGTGTATTGTGATACTTCTAGAGTTAGTTTGGGTTGTGTTCTAATGCAAAATGGTAAGGTGATAACCTATGCTTCTAGACAACTCAAGGTGCTTGAAAGGAATTATCCTACTCATGATATTGAATTAGTCGTTATGGTCTTTGCTTTGAAAATTTAGTGTAACTATTTGTATATTGTGCATGTTGATGTGTTCACCGATCATAAGAGTCTCCAATGTGTCTTCACTCAAAAGGATCTCATTTTCAGACAAAGAAGATGCTTTGAACTTCCTAAGAACTATGATAAGAATGTGCATTATCATCCCAGTAAGGCTAATATGGTGGCTGATGATTTGAGTAGGGTGTCCATGAGTAGCCTAGTACATGTTAGTGATGGCGGCAAAGGGGTGTCTAAAGAGGTCCATTAGTTGGCTAGATTGGGAGTTAGGTTGGAAAAGGTGGCTAATTGGTGTGTTGTGGTAGTTGATGGCTCTAAATTTTCATTGCTTAAGAAGGTGAAAGATAAGCAAGATCTTGATCCCTCATTGTTAGAATTGAAGGCGTTGGTGAGAGATGGCAAAGTGCAGGTTTTCTCCTAAGGGGTAGATGGTGCCTTTAGGTACCAAGGTAGGTTGTGTGTACCTTGTGTTGATGGCTTGAGGGAGAAAATCCTTGATGAGTCCCATAATTCTTCCTATTCTATTCACCTCGGTTCTACCAAACTGTATAGTGATTTGAAGGAAGTGTATTGGTAGGGGAGGCATGAAGAGGGACATTGCCCAATTTATATCTGGTTGTCATAGTTACGAACAAGTCAAAGCTGAACATCAAATGTTGAGTGGCCTAGACCAAGACATAGAGGTTCCTACTTGGAAGTGGGAAGAAATTAATATTGATTTTGTGGTTGGGTTGCCAAAGACTAGAAAGGGTTTTGATTCCATTTGGGTTGTGGTTGATAGAATGACAAAATCGACTCATTTTCTACCGATTAAGACTACATATGGGGCTCAAGATTGTGCTAGGTTATACATCCATGAGTTGGTACGGTTTCATGGGATTCCTTTATCTATCCTATATCAGATCATGGTGCTCAATTTATTTCACACTTTTGAAATTCATTTAAAAGAGTTCTTGGTACAAACGTTAAGCTTAGCATGGCCTTTCACCCTCAAATGAATGGCCAAGCCAAAAGAATCATCCAAACTCTTGAGGATATGCTTAGGGCTTGTGTATTGGAGTTAAGGGGTAGTTGGGATGATCATCTTCCATTGATTGAGTTTCCACATAATAATAGCTATCATTCTAGAATTGGTATGACTCCTTTTGAGGCTCTCTATGGGAGACATTGTAGATCACCGTTGGGTGGTTTAAGGTCGGAGAGGTGGCTTTATGGGACCAAATCTGGTTATTGAGTCTCTTTAGAATGTTAGAATGATTAGGGAAAGGTATAAAAAATCCCAAAGTCGCCAAAAGTCCTATGCCGATGGAGAAGAAGGGATCTTGAATTCATAGTTGGTGATTGGGTATATTTGAAGGTGTCACTCATGAAGGGTGTGGTTCATTTTGGCAACAGGTTTATGTTGATTCCAAGATATATGGGTCCTTATAAGGTAATAAGGAGGATTGGCAAGGTATGTTATGAGTTGGAATTGCCTAGTGAGATGAATTTGGTTCATCCGACCTTTCATGTATCCATGTTGAGGAAATGTATGGGAGACCCTAATGCTATTGTACCTCTTGATGTTGTGGGTGTTGTTGAAGATAAATTGACTTATAAAGAGGTTCCGATTCAGAGTTTTGATAGACAAGTGAAGAGGTTGAGGAACAAGGATGTGGCTTTTGTTAAGGTCCTTTGGAGGAATCAGCAAGTTGAAAGTGCTACTTAGGAGGCCAAAATTGATATGCAAAAGCAATATCCTTATCTTTTCCATTCTACTCTAGCCTAAGGTACTACTTCTAAGTATTCTGTGTGATTTCATGTCTCATATCTAGCACTATATGTCATATGCATGTATTCATGTTTAAATTGACAAAGTTCATGGTGATTTTAATACTTATGTTGAGATTTTTGAAAATGATGTTTAAGTTTATTGTTGCATTCTTGTTGGGGTTGATTTCTTCATGATTACCCTTTTTATGTACACCTCCTTGACATTCGATGATGAATGTTCCCAAGGGTGAGATATTAAACGACCCCAAAAAGTGCCCAAAAATGTGCCTCGAAAGTGCCCAAAATCATAATTTCCATATATTGCACAATCCATACGTGATCAAAATCCTACTTCTTATTCTTTATCACGGGGCAAAAATTAGTAGGAAAAGTATCTAGCCCACTTTTAAAGCAAACGAATCTCCATTTCAAATTCAAAATATTCCATATCCAGAGTGGATTCGCACCCCCAACGCGACGTGGCTGGGGCACGGACTAGTGTTATTTTTGCCCAGTTATTTTTAGTTAGGTCCAAGGCCTTTGGGTCTTGGGCCTAAGCCTGCCTATACATGAAAATATCTAGACTTACCCATATTTTACCTTCATATAATTCAAGACATTACCCAAAACTCACTCAAACACTTAGACGATATTTCACCTCAAAATTCAAGTATCCAAATCTCTTTCAAATATTAAGGATTTCACTCAAACTTCAAGTCTTCATTAAAATCTTCAATAAGAAATTCTCCAAGGCTAAAGTATGTGGGTTTCAACCGTTGGGTCCTTTCACCCATAGTGCCAAGCTTCCTTTTTACATAAATTGCATGTTTCTATGTTGATTTACTTATGGGTCCTACTTATTATGAAACAGACTATGAACTATGTCGGGGTTTTATGAAATTATAACTTTTTTAGCACATTTTGAGCCATAAATTAAGATCCATTGTGGAATTTGATGAATGATTTTGATGTATATTTCTTGAGGGTGTTACCAAGTATTGATGGATGGTTTTACATTAAATTTTGTTGCATGATTTCATCCCTAAATTGCATGATTTTACACCAGCACTACACATCTGTCAAGTGTTTGATAAAATGTCTTGTCATAATTTCTTAAGGAATTGAAGGTCCAATGTGAAGTGACCCCAAAAAGTAACCAAAAATGTGCCTCGAAAGTACTCAGAATTATAATTTCTATATGTCTAAGAATTTATTTGTTATTTCAAAAATCCAACTTCATATTCTTATTCAGGGGGTCAAATTGAGTGGGAAATGGGTCATACCCCAATTCTTAAGCAACCGAATCGAATTATGAATTTTCTAAGTGGGCTGAAAAAAGTGAGAAAAGTGTGCCGCTTCCGTGACCCACAGGTGCATACTCTTGGCACTATTTTGTTCAAGTCAGTCCAACATGTCTATGTGTTAGGTCTAAGTGTTCCCAAATGTATATTTACCTATACTTAGCCATATTCCACCGACATATCATCCTAACCATTCCCAGAACTCACTCAAATACTTTTCCATATTTTTCACTCCTAAATTCAAGTCTCAAAACCTCTTCTAGATATAAGGATTTCCTTCAAGCTTCAAGCCTCCATTTTCAATCTTCGCCAAGAGTTTCTCCAAAGCCAAGGTATGTGGGTTTCTTTCATGGGTTCCATTCACCCATGATGCCCATGCTTCCTTTTTTTACAAATTGCATGATTTAAAGGTTATTTATTAATAGGTCTTGATTATTATGAAAATCACTACACGCTATGTTTGAGCATATGAAATTATAACTGTTTTACCATGTTTTAAGCTATGAATATAGGATCTATTGAAATGATTGGTGAAGGGTTTTGATATTTATTGCTTGAGGGTGTTACCAAGTATCAGTTGGCACTTTTATATTGAATATACTAACATGATTTCACTCTTGAATTACATGATTTTACGCTAGCATTACACACCCTATACGTGTTTGATAAAATATTCGGATGTGGTTTCTTGAGGAATTGAAGGTCTCAATCATGATATATGGCATGAATGACTATATGACAATGAATAGATCTTGTGCATATGATATATTCTATATAGAGTATTGTATTAGATCATGTCCAATCCAGGGGGACTAAGAGCCTGGGTAACCTATTTTAGGGATTAGTACCTCAAATACCAGGGTGGTAGTGATATTACTACTTAGTTGAGCGGATTATACCTCAAACATTAGGGTGGTAGGTGA
Organism: Solanum sejunctum; assembly: GCA_025642045.1. Taxonomy (NCBI): domain Eukaryota; kingdom Viridiplantae; phylum Streptophyta; class Magnoliopsida; order Solanales; family Solanaceae; genus Solanum; species Solanum sejunctum. Next base: position 8,721 of record JAOTQJ010051062.1, read on the forward strand.
GATTGCCACTAACCTAGTTAAGGGGTTTGTACCTTACATACTAGGGTGATGGGTGCGATCATCATCAACTAAGTTGAGGGTTTTGTACCTCACACACTAGGGTGATGGGTGAGATCATCATCAACCTACTAAGGGGGTTGTAATTTAAAAATCTAGCTTGGTCTCTTCTACACATATGATATCTTATATGAGCATGAGTTATTTAACCATGTTTTACTTAAGCATTGATCATACATGCCATATTATTATATTATTCCTATTGCCTATTGCTGTGTATTTTGTTTATGATGCCTAACTCTTGTTGCATTACATCTTACATACTTACTACATTTAAATGTACTAATGCATACTCTTGCCTACATGATATCACCATGTAGGAACCAAAGCCCAAGTTAATCATCATCCTCCTCCACATAGCTAGTTCAGTACTACTTACGCTAGTTGGGGAATCTTTCATTCCGGGACGTTTATCTATGTTTCTCTTATTATGTATTGAGACACCCTTCTTTATGTTCTACTTTTACTATAATCGTGAGATTGGTTTCTTTGTCTTGCCTCCCGCACTTATCTATGTAGTAGAGGTATTTGTTAGATATGTTACGTATCTACGCAATGATCTTTGACACTTTATCACTTGATTATGATGTTATACAAGCTTGCCCTACGTTTTTGCCCTTATTCTCTCTCTTTATGTCTTTTATATGGTTCTGTGACCAATTAGTTTGGGGATGCTTTGGGTTCCCCATTCGCGATGTCACGTCTAGGGCCTAGGTTTGGCGTGTGATGAATTTTCTATCAGAGCATTAGGTCGATAGATCTCAAAGTCCAACACACTGCATTAATTAAAGCCCTATTCATGGTTGTAAAGCACGCCAAGACTATAAATAGGAGGCTATGAGGCGTTTTAGGAAATATTTTCCTTCATCATGTTCTAAGTTATGTTATAGAGGTGTGATAAGTTTTTCCCCCTAACGATTGTTCTTTGTTATGCTAGATCATGCCTAACATTCATGCAAGAAGGGCCCGAACTCCTGAGAAACAACCTATCAATGGTGAGCTTCAGGATGCTCACATTATGCTTGATTAAGTTGTGGCTAACCAAGTTAATCAAGGGGCCCAACCCCATAATACTACTACCCCGGGATCTAGCGTAAGGAATTTCATGAGGATGAATCCTCTAGTATTCTATACGTCAAAGGTGTATGAAAATCTATAAGAGTTCATTGATGAGGTCTACAAGATTTTTAATATCATGGGTGTTAGGTCGACTAAAAAGGCGGAGTTGGTGGTATACCAACTCAAAAGGGTAGCCAAAATATGGTATGATCAACAGAAGGGGGAGAGGGGAAATAGTAATGTGGTGCTTTAGGTGGAGTTCAAATTGACTTTTCTTAATTGATTCCTCCCTTATAAGCTTATGGAAGCTAAGTTGGTAGAGTTTATGAATTTGAAATAAGATTCTATTAGTGTAAGGTAGTATGCCCTAAAGTTCAATCAACTTTTAAAGTATGTTCCTCATTTGATGGTCGATCCTAGATCTAGGATGAATAAGTTTGTGATGGGGTTCTTTGACTTGAAGAGTGAAGAATGTCCATCTGCTTTGCTAATTAGTGATAAGGACTTATCCTGATTAATGCCATATGCCGAGCAAATGGAGGAAGAAATGTTGAGGAAGAGGAGAGATCATGAGGCTGAGAAGACCTATTTTGGGGGTAAATTCCAAGGGGGTAGTCGGTTCCATCAAGGATAAGGATCTTCTCATGCTACTATAGAGGGGTTTGCCAATGACTTTCCTAGGCCTCAAGCTATTAGTGGTATGGCTCCTACTGATGTGTGTCCTAAATGTGTAGAGGGTCATAGGGGGCCCATGTTTAAATGTTTCTAATGCATGCTTTGAATGTGGGGAGCTTGATCACAAGAAGATGGAGTGTCAAAGGAACCATAGCAAAGGGTGGGGTGCAAATACGGTTCCATTGGGTAGGGGTGGTCATCAAGGTGGTGCCCCAAGGAACAATCGGTTTTTTTGCTCTACCTGGGAGTCAAGGAGTTAGTGAGGTTCCCGACATTATTATCGGAATGTTGAATATCTTTGACTTTGATGTATATGCTTTGATTGATCTAGGTGCCACGCTTTCCTTTGTTACCCCTTTTGTTACTAAAAAGTTTCATGTTGACCTTGAGTTATTGCATGATTCATATGAAGTGTCTACTCCTATTGGTGAATCTACTAAAGTTTATAGAAGTTTTTTTGTTTGCATCTTGCATAAAGTGTTGCCTTATGATCTTGTTGAGTTAGACATAGTCGAATTTTGATGTCATTCTTGGGATAGATTGGTTCTATGCCTACTATGCTTCTATTGATTGTAGAACTCGTAGGGTCAAATTCTAATTTCCAAATAAACCCATCCTTAAGTAGGGAAGTCAAGATATGGTGGTCAAGGGTAGATTCATCTCTTACATTAAAGCCCGTAAGTTGATCTCTAAGGGTTTTCTTTCCCATCTTGTGAGGGTTAAGGATGTCAAGTCTAAAGTCATTCTCATAGAGTCAGCTACTGTTTTAAATGAGTTTCTTGATATCTTCCCAAATGACCTTTATGGTGTTCCTCCAGAAAGGGAAAGAGAATTTAGCATAGACCTCCCCCCTGATACTCGACCCATTTCTATTCTCCCTTACTGTATGGCCCTGGCGAAGTTGAAGGAATTGAAGGAACAATTGAGGGACTTATTGGAGAAGGGATTTATTAGACCTAGTCAACTACCTTGGAGTGCTCAAGTGTTGTTTGTGAAAAAGAAGTATGAGTCCCTTAGGATGTGTATTGACTATCGGAATCTCAATAGGGTCACCATCACGAATAGGTATCCCCTTCAAAGGATTGATGATTTTTTTTTGACTTTTTGCAAAGGGCTAGCCATCTCTCTAAGATTGACCTTTAGTCTTGGTATCATCAAGTGAAGGTGAGGGAGTGTAACATTTCCAAGATGGCCTTCCAGACTAGATATGGGAATTATGAGTTTGTTTTAATGTCTTTTGGTTTGACCAATGCACCGACCATCTTCATGGACCTTATGAATAGGGTCTTCAAACTCTACTTTGATTCCTTTGTTGTGGTCCACATTGATGATATTTTGATCTATTCACATAGTAGGGAGGAGCATATGGGTCATTCGATGGTTGTTTTGCAAAGATTGAGGGAGGAGAAATTATATATCAAGTATAAAAAGTGTGAATTTTGGTTGAAGGAGGTTGCTTTCCTAGGTCATGTAGTGTCGGGGGATGATATTAAGGTGGATCATAAGAAGACCGATGTGTTTAGAAATTGGACAAGACCATTGACCTACTTGGATATTAGGAGTTTCTTAGTCTTAGCGGGTCACTATAGAAGGTCTGTGAATGGGTTCTCCTCCATTGCTTCCCCTATGACAAAATTGACTTTAAAGAAGGTTAAGTTTTTGTGCACCGATGAATGTAAGAGGAGATTCCAAACATTGAAAGTTAAGCTTATGACCACTCCTACATTGTCACTACCAGATGGGATTGAGGGATTTATTATGTATTGTGATGCTTCTAGAGTTGGTTTAGGTTGTGCGCTAATACAAAATGCTAAGGTCATAGCTTATGCTTCGAGACAACTCAAGGTACATGAAAGGAACTACCCTACCTATGATCTAGAGTTAGCCATCATTGTGATTGCATTAAAGATTTGGCGTCACTACTAGTTTGGGTGAATGTTGATGTGTTCACCAATCATAAAAGCCTTCAATATGTCTTCACTCAAAAAGTTCTCAACTTGAGGAAAGGGAGATGGTTAGAACATCTTGAAGACTATGATACGAGTGTGCACTATCATCCGAGTAAGGCAAATATGGTGGCGAATGCATTGAGTAGGGTGTCCATGGATAGCCTAGCTCATGTTAATGGTAGTGGGAAGGAGATAGCTAGGGAAATGTATTAGTTGGCTAGGTTGGGGGTTAGATAGGAGGAGGTTGGTAGTGGTATTGTTTTTGTTGATGGTTCTAAGTCTTCTTTTGTTGACGAAGTGATGGCAAAACAAGACCTTGATCCCTCCTTGTTAGAATTGAAGGCCTTGGTGAAAGAGGGCAAGGTGGAGGTTTTCTCCCAAGGGGGATATGGTGCCCTTAGGTACAAAGATAGGTTGTATGTTCCTTATGTAGATGGTTTGAGTGAGAAAATCCTTGATGAGACCCATAATTCTTCTTATTCTATCCACCCCAGCTCCACCAAAATGTATAGAGATTTGAGGGATATGTATTGGTAGGGAGGAATGAAGAGGGACAATTTCTTTTTTGGTTGTCATACTTGTCAACAAGTCAAAGCCGAAAATCAAAGGTCGGGTGGACTAACCCAAGACATTGATGTTCCTACTTGAAAGTGGGAAGTGGTAAATATGTATTTTGTGGTCGGATTGCCCAAGAATAGAAAGGTTTTTGATTCCATTTGGGTTGTGGTTGATAGTATGAAAAAATTGCCTCACTTCCTACCGGTTAAGACCACATTTGGGGCTGAAGATTATACAAGATTGTACATTCATGATTTGGTAAGGTCGCATGGGGTTCCTTTGTCCATCATATCGAGTCATGTGGCACAATTCACTTCATATTTTTGGAGATCTTTCCAATGGGGTCTTGGTGCTAGAGTTAAGCTTTCTACGGCCTTCCATCCTCAAATGGATGGCTAAGCAAAGACATCCAAACCCTTAAGGATATGCTTAGAGCATGTGTGTTGGAGCTTAAAGGTAGTTGGGATGATCACCTTCCGTTGATTGAGTTTTCCTACAAAATAGCTATCACTCTAGAGTTGTATGACTCCTTTTGAGGCTCTTTATGGCAGATATTAGAGATTACAAGTCGAATGGTATGAGGTTGGTGATATAGCTTTGTTGGGACCAGATCTGGTTATAGAGGATCTTGAGAAGTTAGGATGATTTGGAAAAGGTTGAAAATAGCCCAAAGTCACCAAAACTTCTATGCCAATGTGTGAAGGAGAGACCTTGAATTCAAAGTGGGTGATTGGGTCTATTTGAAAGTTTCTCCAATTAAAGGTGTAGTTCATTTTGGTAAAAAGGGGCGGTTGAGTTCGAGATATGTTGGTCCTTATGAGGTTATAAAGAGAGTTGGCAAGGTAGCTTATGAATTAAAGTTATCTAGTGAGATGGGATTGGTTCATCCGGTATTTCATGTCTCTATATTGAGAAAATGTGTGGGTGATCCCAATGCTATTGTACCTCTTAATGTTGTGGGGGTTGTTGAGGATAACTTGACGTGTGAGGAGGTTCCAGTTCAGATTTTGGATAGGAAAGTGAAAAGATTGAGAAACAAGGAGGTGACATCCATTACGGTCCTTTGGAGGAACCAATAAGTTGAAAGTGCTACCAGGGAGGTCGAAATAGACATCCAAAAGCAGTGTCCTTATCGTTTTCACTCCATTCAAGACTACGGTACTAATTTTAAGTCCTGTATGTGATTTCAAGTTTTATGTTCAACTCCTATGTCATTCATATACATTCATGTTTAAGTTGGCAAATTTATGATGATTTTACACTTATTGTGAGATTTAGAAATGGTGTTTTAAATTTAATGATGCATTATTGTTGGGTCTAGTTTGTTTATGATCGCTCTTGTAATGTATATGTCTTTTACATTTGGGGATGAATGTTTCCAAGGGGGAGATATTGAAACGATCTCAAAAAGTGCCCGAAAATGTGCCTCAAGATCGG